>JAVTVY010006216.1:0-39061 GCA_036873755.1 Hanleya hanleyi | reverse complement strand
GACCACTATTGGTCCGAATGTGTCGTGAGAGGTGTCATTTTGTAGCTCTCGGGGTATAGACCTTGATTTGAAGGGATGTCCACAGCATCTGTGAAGTCATCGGTGACGTCATCAGTACGAGTAGTAGCGAAAGTACATGTACATGTGCTTTGTGCATGTCCATGTACATATACTCTGCGCATGTCCATGTATTCTTTGTATATCCCTGTACATGTACTATGTGCCTATACATGTACTATGTACCTGTACATGTAATCTGTCCATGGCTTTTCAATATCCAGGACCTCATCTTACATCCGGGTTTCCTCCCGGCCCGGTTTATCCGGCCGCACGCCTGCGCTGTGTAATGTCCGGCCCTCTCCGGGACAATAGATGGCCTTTATCCGCCCTCGCGAAGTGCCCATGGAATGCGCAGGATCCCCGACAATATCGCCAGCACTATGCCCATGTTAAATGGCCAGTGGGGAACCCTCAGTTTTCCCCAGAACCGTATTGGCACGAAAAAATACATGAAACCCTGGAACTTATAGCAATAAACATAATCTATAGGTGTTGGACGAGTCTCCACTTGCCCATTTCCTGGTCTTTACCCACACCTCGAACCTCCATAGTTTTTTCACTCCACCTGTTGCTCTTGTAACTTGCCATCTTCCTTCCTCGTCATAATTTTTGTGCTGGAATGCCCGCTCTTAACCTAGACCAAAACATGTACTTGGTCTGTGGGTTGATTTCATTGGCTCTCTATTTTACTGCAGTGCTCTTGCTTTGTTTTCTGGGCATTCATTGGTTACATTTGGCCCCATCCTAGGCCACTGATTGGCTACTTTCTCAGCTCATTCATTGACTGTGACCAGTTTGGTTAACATTCGAAACCCCACATGTCTGTTCAAGCATTGGGCATTCATGGCCGCTTGTTTATGCTCACACAGAAAACACACAAGACAGGTTTTTTTGGTGAGATCTCATTTTTTATTCAGTGAACAACAACAACGTGAGAACAACCACATGAAAAAACTGAAGCCCAGAACAGGGGGCTTGTACATTGGAATCGATAGAACTTAAACCCAGAACGGAGCTTGTACATTGAAATGATCGGCGGGCCAGTCATATACGAGTACATCTCGGTCCTCGGCCTTGGGGTGCTCGTCAAACATCCGTACGATGGTAGTTAAGGTTCTTCCCCGACACTGATGATACAGGTAAAACAAGCAATATTGTCCGCACACGCTACTGGTCAGGCTTTGAAACGTTTGACTGTTCCAACACCACGTCTCTGTGTCTTGATCCATGAAGTCTGTTAAATCGGGATGGAGGGGTGGCAGGCCGTACGAGTCAAAATATTCGCCCTGCTGTTCTGTCAAGTACACGGTCACCCAATGTTCACCGGGCCGATCCATCGGGTTCGTGTTGAGAACGTAAGCAGCAGGTTACACATGGTCTAATGGGAACACATCTCGGGCGAACACCCCTTGAAAGACTATACGTGTCCCTGGGTCATTCTTCAGCACGGTGGTAATCTGGTCTGTATCCCTGTTAGGTGACAAAGTCACACAGGACGTTGCGCGCCTTGTCCACTTGAATGATGTTGGCAAACTCGGCGTAGCAGATCACATTGACGCTGGTCCGGAGGGCTCGTGCAAAGTGGATTTCCAACCGTAAATTGCCTTGCATGGCGAGGGCCAGCTGATGGTCGTTCTCTAAGGTGGGGGTCAGATCGAAACAGAACAACGTGTATCCGTTCGCGTAGTCCTCCCGACTGATCATATTCCCTTCGTCCTGGCTGATTTGACCGGTGGCTGTAAACAGGTTCTGATAGGCTCGAATGAAATTCCCGCGCCCAAAGTTCGGTGTTAAGGCCCTGGCTGGGATCTGTTGTCCGTCCACATGCAGGGCCACAAAACTGATGCCGAAATGTTTAAGGTCAAACGGGTTCTCAGGATAGGCTTCGCTGAAACTGGTATTTTCCACACAGGCCAGGATCAATCGCTCGGGTAGTTCCCCCAGGAAAAGGTTTTCTTTGTTGGCGCTCATATTTCCAGCAGGCACAGAGAACACTTTGGTTTGCACACGTCGGATAGGGTACTGGGCTGGCTTTGAGGTGTCCCAATTGAACGGCTGGATTCGGTTCCACTTTTCGGACATACAGGACTGCGTCTTGGATGACGATTTTATAGTCGGCCACATGCCCCTCTACAATAGTTCCGGCAACCTTTGACCTCGAATTCCTCCGCGGTGATGTGGTCTGGCGGTGATGCGGTCTGCCTCCACGGACAGAAAGTAGTCCGACGGGAAAAAATGCATGGAATGCATGTATGGACCCTGGGGGGAAATGCCTGTATGGGGTATGGGGGTGGTCATTTTTTGTGGATTTTACTATGGGTTGTTCGGTCTTGTTTTTCACGTCTCGCCACGAAAAACACGATGGGAAGGGTCCCGGAGCTAAGCGGTGAATTTTTTGAAAAGTTCACGGAGGTTTGTATATAGGCCCATATAGGCCCATACTGGCTATGGGGGATAGGTCCATCCTGGGAATTCACACATGTTCATTGCGGTATGGGTTGTTTGGTCTTGTTTTTCACGTCTCACCATGTAGAACACGATGGGAGGGGTCTCGAAGTTAAGCGGTGAAATTTTTGGAAAAGTCCAGGTACCGGGTAGGTCTGTATATAGACCCATAGGCCCATACTGGCTATGCGGGATAGGTCCATACTGGGGAATTCATACATGTTCATTGTGATATGGGTTATTTGGTCTTGTTTTTCACGTCTCACCATGTAGAACACAATGGGAGGGGTCTCGGAGTTAAACGGTGAAATTGTTTGAAAAGTTCACGGCGGTCTGGATAAGAACAAGAACATATAGGCCCATACTGGCTTAGGGGGATAGGTCCATACTGGGAAATTCACACATGTTCATTGCGATATGGGTTGTTTGGTCTTGTTTTTCACGTCTCGCATGTAGAACACGATGGGAGGAGTCCCGATTTTTCGAAAAGTTCACGGAGGTCTGTATATAGCACCATAGGCCTACTGGCTCAGTGGATAGGCCCATACTGGGTGGACGTTTTGGAGTCTAGGTGAGTCCCTAGTGGTCATATGGTGTCGTATGAGGTCTTATTTTGAAGCTCTCGTGGAGGAGCATCCGACGGGATTAATGTATCGATCGTTTTCAATATTCTGTGCATGCGCAGTCTGACCGTAGTATAGAAAGCAGGCATTTTGGGGGTGCGTGGGGGAGTGTTTGGGGTAGAGATGAGCCACTATTGGTCCAAATGGGTCGTGGGAGGTGTCAAAGTGAAGCTTCTAGGGGGGGGGGGGTTGAGTCAGAATGGCGTGTTTTTTTTATGGCAAGTCGCCTCAATCTGCGCATGCGCAGTTGGGTGTAGTAAGTAAAGTGGTCATTGTGGGGATGTGTTTGGAGTAGAAATGGACCACTATTGGTCCGAATGTGTCGTGAGAGGTGTCATTTTGTAGCTCTCGGGGTATAGACCTTGATTTGAAGGGATGTCCACAGCATCTGTGAAGTCATCGGTGACGTCATCAGTACGAGTAGTAGCGAAAGTACATGTACATGTGCTTTGTGCATGTCCATGTACATATACTCTGCGCATGTCCATGTATTCTTTGTATATCCCTGTACATGTACTATGTGCCTATACATGTACTATGTACCTGTACATGTAATCTGTCCATGGCTTTTCAATATCCAGGACCTCATCTTACATCCGGGTTTCCTCCCGGCCCGGTTTATCCGGCCGCACGCCTGCGCTGTGTAATGTCCGGCCCTCTCCGGGACAATAGATGGCCTTTATCCGCCCTCGCGAAGTGCCCATGGAATGCGCAGGATCCCCGACAATATCGCCAGCACTATGCCCATGTTAAATGGCCAGTGGGGAACCCTCAGTTTTCCCCAGAACCGTATTGGCACGAAAAAATGCATGAAACCATGGAACTTATAGCAATAAACATAATCTATAGGTGTTGGACGAGTCTCCACTTGCCGATTTCCTGGTCTTTACCCACACCTCGAACCTCCATAGTTTTTTCACTCCACCTGTTGCTCTTGTAACTTGCCATCTTCCTTCCTCGTCATAATTTTTGTGCTGGAATGCCCGCTCTTAACCTAGACCAAAACATGTACTTGGTCTGTGGGTTGATTTCATTGGCTCTCTATTTTACTGCAGTGCTCTTGCTTTGTTTTCTGGGCATTCATTGGTTACATTTGGCCCCATCCTAGGCCACTGATTGGCTACTTTCTCAGCTCATTCATTGACTGTGACCAGTTTGGTTAACATTCGAAACCCCACATGTCTGTTCAAGCATTGGGCATTCATGGCCGCTTGTTTATGCTCACACAGAAAACACACAAGACAGGTTTTTTTGGTGAGATCTCATTTTTTATTCAGTGAACAACAACAACGTGAGAACAACCACATGAAAAAACTGAAGCCCAGAACAGGGGGCTTGTACATTGGAATCGATAGAACTTAAACCCAGAACGGAGCTTGTACATTGAAATGATCGGCGGGCCAGTCATATACGAGTACATCTCGGTCCTCGGCCTTGGGGTGCTCGTCAAACATCCGTACGATGGTAGTTAAGGTTCTTCCCCGACACTGATGATACAGGTAAAACAAGCAATATTGTCCGCACACGCTACTGGTCAGGCTTTGAAACGTTTGACTGTTCCAACACCACGTCTCTGTGTCTTGATCCATGAAGTCTGTTAAATCGGGATGGAGGGGTGGCAGGCCGTACGAGTCAAAATATTCGCCCTGCTGTTCTGTCAAGTACACGGTCACCCAATGTTCACCGGGCCGATCCATCGGGTTCGTGTTGAGAACGTAAGCAGCAGGTTACACATGGTCTAATGGGAACACATCTCGGGCGAACACCCCTTGAAAGACTATACGTGTCCCTGGGTCATTCTTCAGCACGGTGGTAATCTGGTCTGTATCCCTGTTAGGTGACAAAGTCACACAGGACGTTGCGCGCCTTGTCCACTTGAATGATGTTGGCAAACTCGGCGTAGCAGATCACATTGACGCTGGTCCGGAGGGCTCGTGCAAAGTGGATTTCCAACCGTAAATTGCCTTGCATGGCGAGGGCCAGCTGATGGTCGTTCTCTAAGGTGGGGGTCAGATCGAAACAGAACAACGTGTATCCGTTCGCGTAGTCCTCCCGACTGATCATATTCCCTTCGTCCTGGCTGATTTGACCGGTGGCTGTAAACAGGTTCTGATAGGCTCGAATGAAATTCCCGCGCCCAAAGTTCGGTGTTAAGGCCCTGGCTGGGATCTGTTGTCCGTCCACATGCAGGGCCACAAAACTGATGCCGAAATGTTTAAGGTCAAACGGGTTCTCAGGATAGGCTTCGCTGAAACTGGTATTTTCCACACAGGCCAGGATCAATCGCTCGGGTAGTTCCCCCAGGAAAAGGTTTTCTTTGTTGGCGCTCATATTTCCAGCAGGCACAGAGAACACTTTGGTTTGCACACGTCGGATAGGGTACTGGGCTGGCTTTGAGGTGTCCCAATTGAACGGCTGGATTCGGTTCCACTTTTCGGACATACAGGACTGCGTCTTGGATGACGATTTTATAGTCGGCCACATGCCCCTCTACAATAGTTCCGGCAACCTTTGACCTCGAATTCCTCCGCGGTGATGTGGTCTGGCGGTGATGCGGTCTGCCTCCACGGACAGAAAGTAGTCCGACGGGAAAAAATGCATGGAATGCATGTATGGACCCTGGGGGGAAATGCCTGTATGGGGTATGGGGGTGGTCATTTTTTGTGGATTTTACTATGGGTTGTTCGGTCTTGTTTTTCACGTCTCGCCACGAAAAACACGATGGGAAGGGTCCCGGAGCTAAGCGGTGAATTTTTTGAAAAGTTCACGGAGGTTTGTATATAGGCCCATATAGGCCCATACTGGCTATGGGGGATAGGTCCATCCTGGGAATTCACACATGTTCATTGCGGTATGGGTTGTTTGGTCTTGTTTTTCACGTCTCACCATGTAGAACACGATGGGAGGGGTCTCGAAGTTAAGCGGTGAAATTTTTGGAAAAGTCCAGGTACCGGGTAGGTCTGTATATAGACCCATAGGCCCATACTGGCTATGCGGGATAGGTCCATACTGGGGAATTCATACATGTTCATTGTGATATGGGTTATTTGGTCTTGTTTTTCACGTCTCACCATGTAGAACACAATGGGAGGGGTCTCGGAGTTAAACGGTGAAATTGTTTGAAAAGTTCACGGCGGTCTGGATAAGAACAAGAACATATAGGCCCATACTGGCTTAGGGGGATAGGTCCATACTGGGAAATTCACACATGTTCATTGCGATATGGGTTGTTTGGTCTTGTTTTTCACGTCTCGCATGTAGAACACGATGGGAGGAGTCCCGATTTTTCGAAAAGTTCACGGAGGTCTGTATATAGCACCATAGGCCTACTGGCTCAGTGGATAGGCCCATACTGGGTGGACGTTTTGGAGTCTAGGTGAGTCCCTAGTGGTCATATGGTGTCGTATGAGGTCTTATTTTGAAGCTCTCGTGGAGGAGCATCCGACGGGATTAATGTATCGATCGTTTTCAATATTCTGTGCATGCGCAGTCTGACCGTAGTATAGAAAGCAGGCATTTTGGGGGTGCGTGGGGGAGTGTTTGGGGTAGAGATGAGCCACTATTGGTCCAAATGGGTCGTGGGAGGTGTCAAAGTGAAGCTTCTAGGGGGGGGGGGGTTGAGTCAGAATGGCGTGTTTTTTTTATGGCAAGTCGCCTCAATCTGCGCATGCGCAGTTGGGTGTAGTAAGTAAAGTGGTCATTGTGGGGATGTGTTTGGAGTAGAAATGGACCACTATTGGTCCGAATGTGTCGTGAGAGGTGTCATTTTGTAGCTCTCGGGGTATAGACCTTGATTTGAAGGGATGTCCACAGCATCTGTGAAGTCATCGGTGACGTCATCAGTACGAGTAGTAGCGAAAGTACATGTACATGTGCTTTGTGCATGTCCATGTACATATACTCTGCGCATGTCCATGTATTCTTTGTATATCCCTGTACATGTACTATGTGCCTATACATGTACTATGTACCTGTACATGTAATCTGTCCATGGCTTTTCAATATCCAGGACCTCATCTTACATCCGGGTTTCCTCCCGGCCCGGTTTATCCGGCCGCACGCCTGCGCTGTGTAATGTCCGGCCCTCTCCGGGACAATAGATGGCCTTTATCCGCCCTCGCGAAGTGCCCATGGAATGCGCAGGATCCCCGACAATATCGCCAGCACTATGCCCATGTTAAATGGCCAGTGGGGAACCCTCAGTTTTCCCCAGAACCGTATTGGCACGAAAAAATACATGAAACCATGGAACTTATAGCAATAAACATAATCTATAGGTGTTGGACGAGTCTCCACTTGCCGATTTCCTGGTCTTTACCCACACCTCGAAGCTCCATAGTTTTTTCACTCCACCTGTTGCTCTTGTAACTTGCCATCTTCCTTCCTCGTTATAATTTTTGTGCTGGAATGCCCGCTCTTAACCTAGACCAAAACATGTACTTGGTCTGTGGGTTGATGTCATTGGCTCTCTATTTTACTGCAGTGCTCTTGCTTTGTTTTGTGGGCATTCATTGGTTACATTTGGCCCCATCCTAGGCCACTGATTGGCTACTTTGTCAGCTCATTCATTGACTGACCAGTTTGGTTAACATTCGAATCCCCACATGTCTGTTCAAGCATTGGGCATTCATGGCCGCTTGTTTATGCTCACACAGGAAACACACAAGACAGGTTTTTTTGATGAGATCTCATTTTTTATTCAGTGAACAACAACAACGTGAGAACAACCACATGAAAAAACTGAAGCCCAGAACAGGGGGCTTGTACATTGGAATCGATAGAACTTAAACCCAGAACGCAGCTTGTACATTGAAATGATCGGCGGCCCAGTCATATACGAGTACATCTCGGTCCTCGGCCTTGGGGTGCTCGTCAAACATCCGTACAATGGTAGATAAGATTCTTCCCCGACACTGATGATACAGGTAAAACAAGCAATATTGTCCGCACACGCTACTGGTCAAGCTTTGAAACGTTTGACTGTTCCAACACCACGTCTCTGTGTCTTGATCCATGAAGTCTGTTAAATCGGGATGGAGGGGTGGCAGGCCGTACGAGTCAAAGTATTCGCCCTGCTGTTCTGTGAAGTACACGGTCACCCAATGTTCACCGGGCCGATCCATCGGGTTCGTGTTGAGAACGTAAGCAGCAGGTTACACACGGTCTAATGGGAACACATCTCGGGCGAACACCCCTTGAAAGACTATACGTGTCCCTGGGTCATTCTTCAGCACGGTGGTAATCTGGTCTGTATCCCTGTTAGGTGACAAAGTCACACAGGACGTTGCGCGCCTTGTCCACTTGAATGATGTTGGCAAACTCGGCGTAGCAGATCACATTGACGCTGGTCCGGAGGGCTCGTGCAAAGTGGATTTCCAACCGTAAATTGCCTTGCATGGCGAGGGCCAGCTGATGGTCGTTCTCTAAGGTGGGGGTCAGATCGAAACAGAACAACGTGTATCCGTTCGCGTAGTCCTCCCGACTGATCATATTCCCTTCGTCCTGGCTGATTTGACCGGTGGCTGTAAACAGGTTCTGATAGGCTCGAATGAAATTCCCGCGCCCAAAGTTCGGTGTTAAGGCCCTGGCTGGGACCTGTTGTCCGTCCACATGCAGGGCCACAAAACTGATGCCGAAATGTTTAAGGTCAAACGGGTTCTCAGGATAGGCTTCGCTGAAACTGGTATTTTCCACACAGGCCAGGATCAATCGCTCGGGTAGTTCCCCCAGGAAAAGGTTTTCTTTGTTGGCGCTCATATTTCCAGCAGGCACAGAGAACACTTTGGTTTGCACACGTCGGATAGGGTACTGGGCTGGCTTTGAGGTGTCCCAATTGAACGGCTGGATTCGGTTCCACTTTTCGGACATACAGGACTGCGTCTTGGATGACGATTTTATAGTCGGCCACATACCCCTCTACGTCAGTGGCCATCAAGGCGAAGGTCGGAGGCGCCCGTATCAGTCTGATTTTGATGGGGATCTTCTTCAAGAGGTACCAGCCTTGCATGAAAATGTCTGCGTGCAGTCGACCCATGAGATCCACCGAGGCGCCGTTCGCGGTGAAAGCCTTCCGTTTGTTATATCCCGCATTGCCCACAGTTTGTCGCTGAGAAAAAATATCCACCTGTTGAAACATAGAGTGCAGCCAGAGATTCGTCGGGCCCACCGTGGCATTGTCGATGATTCTGGAGCCATCCCCATTGACGATCTTGGCTTTCACATACAAGTACGTATGGGCTAAATCCACATAGGCCGTATCTGCGTTACTGATGGTGAACTCGATGGGTCCTGTTTCGTTGATGCTGGAGAGCGGGAATTGCTCCACCCATAATCCTTGTTCGGCACTGGTCTGTGTGGGCGGGTCGGTTCACAAATCACATTCACTGTTCACTGGTGGAGGGGCAGGACTCTGCGTGGATTAAGGACGTGTTTAAGAAAAGATATCCTGGGTCTTCGATGTGCGTCGTCGCTGGGTCGGTCGTCGACTGGTGCGTGGTGAAGGTGGTGCAGGTCTTTTAATCCCTGAGATGCGTTGTGCTTTGGCGACCAAGACGCCGGCCGCTTCTTTGGCCCGCCGTCTCAGTGCTTCTTGGGTGCCGTACCCCCAACACATCACCGGCGACTTGCAGTCCACTGCGTACCGCTTGTTTGCCGATTGCTTTTACCCCACGCGTCACCAAAGGTAAGAACGTTTTGACGATGCTCCCGAGTATGTTCTCCAGTCCATGTCCTCGTTGCATGCGTGCGCCGCTAAAGACCGGAAGGCCATCCCCGGCCTGTTGTGCATAATAGTCCATATAGCTGCTTGCATCGCACTCGTACGGTACTTTCATTTTACAAAGTAGAGAGAACGTGCTTGTCGGAAATGAAGTGCCCCTCGTTAGAATGCGACCGGTCGTCCTGTGTCATCTCTTATATCCACCGTGATAGTGTTGATGTCGGTTTGTCGAACGGGTAGGTAGAGCATGTGGGTGAAACTGTGGGTGACTTGATCTCCATACTTCTTTTTAATGGGGACCACCCCTAACAGAGGTGTGTTGATATCGCCCACGATGTGGTTGTCGACCAAGTCCGAGTAGACGTAGAGTCCGTAAATACCCGACTTCATATCCATCGGGATCTGGCCACGGTCCTCGAATGGACCCGTGTAGGTCGGGTGAGTGAGACCCAGCAAGTGCTGTAGGATAGGACTCAGTACGACACTCACGTTGGCGGTGAGGATGATCGGTGCCTTGTCGTTGTGTGCGTTGTAATCGAACTCCACGTGATTCTTGAAGAGAAAGGTTTTTATGGGTTTTGAAGTATTCGTGACCTCCCGTAGAGCCTTATAATGCAACAGTCTTGTCAGCCCCTGCATGAACTCCTTGGGGGTATCGTATAGGCCTTCGGGGAGGATGAGTCGGGTGTCTTTCCCTTCGTAGGTCACCTCGTACCACACTTTATTGGCTCACACGTTGTACCACGAGTAAGGGTATTGGATATCCACGAGTCCACATTCCCATCGTCCAGGTAAATGCAACGGTTGCGGTAACTGGGTCCAGTACTTGGCCAAGGTGTTGTCAGGAAACACATACAGCGAACTGTTACTGGATAGGGTGAGGTAAAACATGGTGATTGAGCTTTCCTGCTGCTGCTGTTGGTTTTAATTGTTGTCCCAGGCCTTGGGCGCTTGTTCCTGGTGTCGTGATCGTCGCGGTGACTTGCTACGTGTCATAGATCTTGATGAACGTAGATTTAGGGGGTGGCGTGGTAAAAGGGGTGAAAAAGTAGGTGCCCGCCGTTGTGGTGTTTTGGGGGGTGACTCCGGTTCCCACTCGGTTTCCCAAGTGTGTGGGGGTTGCGTGCACCGGCGATTGCTTGTCACCCTGCATCCAGGCCCAGCGCTGGGGGTTCCCCACCAATTCCTGTGGTAAATGCATGTCTTTCAAGCCTTGAACGAAGACCTCTCATCCTCGAGGATCCGTGTGCGACCTGCGTTGACACCTCAGGTCATTCATTAAATCGGTCATGTGGGTACCGGGGACCACCTGATTCTGTACCAGTAGTTCGCCTTCATCATTCCAAGTCATGTTAGGATTCTGTTTCATCCGTTGTAATACCAGGCCAGCTTGTTTCTTGAACGATGCAGGCACACTCTTCAGCACTTCGTCTCCGACCCACTGTGGGGCTGTGGATAGTACCCCTAGTAATGGCGGCTGTTGGAGCGGTGCTGAGGTCGGTGGTGGTGGTGATGTACCGTTGAAGCGTCTCATTGTACCGTTGTACTTTCTCACTGTCGGTTAACCCCGGTCGTTGTGGTTCGACGAGGACCATTTTTTTTCGTGTGGTTCATTGTCGGCCGAACAGTCCGCCCAATACTGGACCCAACACGGAAGCGGCCAATGGTGCTAAGATGGCCCCGAGAAACGCCTTTCTGTAACACCTTTTTCTTTTGTATTTGAGAGACTAGCTTCTGGACTAAGGTTCGCAGACCTGTCTTATGCTTGGCCAACTTCACCTTCTGAGCCGGAGTCAGTGGTACGATGCTTTTTAAGATATCCAAGAGTCCAATCTCACACAGACAGCACACGAAAGCAGAGTCTGTGCCACGTACAATGGTTCGGACCGGGTGGGGCCGTCTTCTATACACGGAACGTCGGGGCGTGCTTCCGTACTCGCGCAGACGTCATGTACAACTAATGCTAGAACCCACAACCCTGCCCTTTTTATCCTTTTGCGGGCTATCTCATGAATGTTGAACAGAGACAAAGTGACCCATGATGTTGTATTAATTCTTTTATTATCTCCAACATCAAACACACACCCCAGCTGGGGGGACCCACATTATTTTTGCATGCACACGTGGTGGGTTTCTCCGGGAAAGATACCGGTCCGTAGTCGAAGGTGGTCGGGGGTGGCTTGCTTCAGGTCGAAGAGCATATACCCGTGCTGAGGGGTTGTCGCATCTTTAAAGGCTTCCAACGCAAACACAGTGCGTCCAGGGTACATCTGTCTCGCCAGGTGCAGCAGTTGAGTGGTATCTCTCGGGTTTTTGAAGACCACCAGGTAGTGGGCATTTAAGCTGATGTTCCGATGTTCTTTGTTTTTACTGAACAGATTCTGCACAACGTAGATGATGCTGAGACATCGATGATGGCTGCCTTTGGTAAAGAGTTGGGTTACCCGCGCATCCGTCTTCGCCATGAGATCATCCAGAACCACCAAGGTGTCCGGTTCCAAATCGGCCAGGTTGGGTAGCCCTTCCACGAACGTGATGTGGGGCATTGCTGCATACGCCGCCTGCCATTCTCCGTAACACCACACAACTCGGGCAATGGGTGGGGTAATCATGCTGTCGGAGGAGTTTCTGGACGAAGTATGTTTTGCCGGAACCCGTGGGTCCTGCGGTGACGCAAATGAAGGGAAGTTGCCACCGGGGGTCCATGGTTGGAGGTGTATCCGCTGTCGTGGTAACCAGCTCTTGTAAATTTGGTACGAGTGAACTGGGGTGGTGGTGGGAACAACAACGTCGATCGCCGTTGTCGATGGGCGTTCACTGTGAGTGATGAAATCCGGTAGGTTTTCAGATGTAGTGGTTGCACTTGGTGTAGGTGTTGACTCTATACTCGGTGTGGAGCTCGATGTGACGATTTTAATCAACGTCACAAAACATTGTTGCAGAAACTTATAAAACAGGGCTACACCACCAAGCGCCTCCACTCAAAGTTTCTCAAATTTGGCGATACATATCACATGCTGATAGCAAAATACGAGCGTAGCGTGCAAGATCTATGGCGTTACGTTTCGTAACTTGTGTCTAATTCCGCTTAACCCGGGGCTAGGGGCCGTATGAACCCATGTACTCAAGATCCTCATGGTACTCATATGAACAGTCACAATCAAAGCGTGACTGAGATACATCATTCTTTAGATGACGACTTTACAACGAATATTATGGATTAAGAATACTGATCAGCGATACGGATCTGATATTTTGGAACATCATGATGTCTTGCCGGCATCATTGAAAACTGTTGACCGCTTCCCTCTTGCAGGAAACAAACCTATGTTTATGTATACTATGATTGTCTTTTTGAATTTGGTGCTAATACTGTTATATGGAATATGGAATAGGTCTTTAGATTATGGACGCGGAAATTCTCTAATGGACGACGGCTGAATTATGAATGACGGACTAGACGCTTGTAATTCCATCGAGCTCACCGCTCAACACACGTTTAAATTTGGTCCAGCCATCACGGTGTAGGGTAACCGTAGTCGATACCGTCTCAGGGCAGTAGGGAATTGGACGGTCTTCCACGATGGTGACTTTATCCACATAGACATGTAACCCCACGTCAGGGGTGAGGGGAAGGATGGCTCGTAGGACTGGTGACATGGTTGACCCAATGACGAACGGTGAATGATGCACACTGTGACTGCCCTCGTGTATATCGGTTGCACATAAGCGCATCTGTGGAGGCTCTGAAGAACCATTCTTTTTCTGTCGCATTCATTGCCACAGCGTCAGGATCAATAGGGCACAGACTATTGTGAGGCCAACGAGCCGTCGTTGGTTCCGGCGTGAGCGCTCATGGTTCATAGCCCGAGCATCAAGGATGGCTGTCATAGTCCAGTAGTGGTGGGTGATGGCACACCTGTCCATCGAGTCCACCCTGTCGACGACCGCTTCTGTGAACTCTTTCAGGATCTGGGGTCGCCCCTCGTTGTCGTCGCCATCTGCAAACATGGACCGAACCGCTGCTCGGTAACCCGTGAGTGAATTAACCACGCTCGCATGCTGTAAAATGCGAATCGCATAGGGCTAGGTCTCCGTCATGACTCTGCAACAGTAGGAATGGGGGTGTGGGATCCAGAGGGACGTGTTTTATAGACCATGTCACACATGCGCGCCTATACGTAGCTCTACGGGGTGTAGTCCGTGATAAGTACTATTCTGATTGGTTAGTCCGAAAAGAGAGCAACAACAACAACAACAACAACAAAGATTACAGGTCAATCATTTTATTATACCAACGTGGCCTGCGCACTTCCGGTGATACCGCGCAGGCGTGCGGCCGGATAACCCGCGCAGGCGTGCTGCCGGGCCGGGAGGAAACCCGGATGTAAGATGAGTTCCCGGATGTTGAAAAGCCATGGACGGATTACATGTATAGGCACATAGTACATGTACAGGGATATACAAAGAATACATGGACATGCGCAGAGTATATGTACATGGACATGCACAAAGTACATGTACATGTACTTTCGCTACTACTCGTACTGATGACGTCACCGATGATGTCACAGATGCTGTGGACATCCCTTCAAATCAAAGGGAGGTCTACATCCCGAGAGCTACAAAATGACACCTCCCACGACACATTCGGACCAATAGTGGTCCATCTCTACTCCAAACACACCCCCACGCACCCTCAAAATGACCAGTTTACTTACTACACCCAACTGCGCATGCGCAGATTAACGCGACTTGCCATAACAAAAAAAAACACGCCATCCTGACTCTACCCCACAAAGGCTTCACTTTGACACGTCCCACGACCCATATGGACCAATAGTGGCCCATCTCTACCCCAAAAACACCCACGCATCCCCAAAATGCCTGCTTTCTATACTCGGGCCAGACTGCGCATGCGCGGAATATTGAAAACGGCCGATACATTGGTCCATTCGGATGCTCCTCCACGAGAGCTTAAAAAAAAGACCTCATACGACACCATAGGGCCACTAGGGGCTCACCTAGACCCCAAAACGTCCACCCAGTATGGACCTATCCACTGAGCCAGTAGGCGTATGGGGCTATATACAGACCTCCGTGAACTTTTCGAAAAATTTCACCGCTTAACTTAGGCCAGTATGGGCCTATTGGTCTATGTACAGACCTACCCGGTACATGGATTTTCCATCGTGTTCTACATGGTGAGACGTGAAAAACAAGACCAAACAACCCATACCGCAATGAACATGTGTGAATTTCCAAGTATGGACCTATCCCCCATAGCCAGTATGGGTCTACAGACCTCCGTGAACTTTTCAAAAAAATTCACCGCTTAGCTCCGGGACACTTCCCATCGTGTTTTTCGTGGCGAGACGTGAAAAACGAGACCAAACAACCCATAATAAAATCCACAAAAAAAATATGACCACCCCCATACCTCATACAGGCATTTCCCCCCAGGGTCCATACATGCATTCCATGCATTTTTCCCCGTGGGACTACTTTCTGTCCGCGGAGGCAGACCGCATCACCGCCAGACCGCATGACCGAGGAGGAATCCGAGGTCAAATAGTGCACTTGACCTCCACGCGGCCTCAGAGGTCAAAGGCCGTGAATGGCCGCTTCCTATACTATAACCTGGAATCAAGAGTCACCTCCCTGGAAAAGGGGCGGTTTTTTACTCTTTCTATACTACTAACATTGCTGATTTTTTTTCAAACAAACGACCGTTAGGTTTGATATGGTGCTGTTGTTGTTGTAAATAGGTGAACAGTTATTTAATGAGGTATACCCAAAGTTTGATACCAATCCATGACATGTAACTGGAAATATCGCATGGACAATCAAAAGTTAACAGACGGACAGATAGACAGACGAAAATCGTGATCGCAATATACGACCTAAAAATTTAAAAATTTAATAAGTCCCATCCCGACGTCTAGTATATCAGATCCTTTGGTTCCGATGTCCCCAAGAAATGATCCTTGTTAGTTACACGTTTTATATTGTCTTGTCTTGAAAATAGATTAACCACATGAGCAGTAAACTAGAAATTGTGGAGTGATAATAGTTTTAAAGCATACGTGACCGATGAGGTAACGAACATCGCTGATCAGGGTACCCGATGGAGTGTCACCGCCTCTGGTTCTCCTAAAGTAGTCGGTCATATTCTAGGGGCAAGTTAGTGGGAATGTTAAGTAGGTATTATCAGATGATAAGTCAAACTTTCTAACTGCTTTCTGGGTATGACTTATCGCATCATAATGTTTGGGGCTACTCTCTAAAAACAACTTTGTACCAAAAGTACACAAACTGTGTACCCTTGGTACACATCGCCATAACAAATTGAACATCTACAATCACTGTGTAGCTGTGATACACATTTTTTGTAGATGTGCAATTCTGTACACAACTGTTTTTAGTACGCGAGCTGTGTAATACAGTATATAGAAGACATGGAAATATGTGCGCTTTCGTTATTTGGTTTCTAAACTTTCTTAACAGCTAAACGAATTCCTCTCAAATGTTGTCAGGGTGCATAGTTATGGTCTCCAGCAGCGTTACCTGGGACCAGCAGCGTTACCTGGGACCGAAAACAACAAGAGCCAAAATTGTCAACAAGATTTTAATGATTGTTCTATATCGGGGCCACAGTGACATTTCATCTTGACCTTAAGTTTGGTACGCAACAGATCTTTCCCTCTAATGAATCCACTCGCAAGAATTAAACGTTTTCAATGATTTTCTGATTTTTAGGCCACAGTGACCTTTGATCTCTGACCTCGAGCTTCCTCTTGGTACGCGACACATCTTTACCTCTAGAGTGTCCACCCACAAAAAAGTGAGGGTCAATTGCAGGGGAAAAAAAGAAGAATGAGTGTGAACCTGTCAAGATTGACAACCAGAGTGCGACTCACATTTGGAAATCCGGTAGACAACCGTCATCCACACATTATTCTCGCTTTGAAGGGCTTTTTACCGGGTTGTTGGAGCCGACGTCCATCGATATATAAAACACAAGTCAGAGAGTATAGTCAACAGTTCTCATTGTGGAGCTGACCGACTTGAGGATGGTAACCAATAGTGAACAGCATGAAATTCTACAATAAGCGACTGGTTAAAACGTCTTACAATCGACAACTAATATGTGAAAAGATAATTCAGCTGCCGCTACGTCTGGATATTCGGACGATGTTTCTTCCACCGCTCTAGTTCCTAGTCATATATCTGGTGTTCCATAAATTATTACTCTGAACGGACTAATCCATACATCTACATGATTTCGGAAGCTGTATTTGGTCCGGCCTTCTGTACAGATCCGTATTATCGATCCAAACTTCCATACTCTGTGGCTGCTCTCCTCGTATCTTGAGCTCCCCAATACCAACAATCCACACGGACAAGTATTCTAAACAACAGAAGGCACCGGAACATGCATCTTCACCACGTCAAGGTTTCTATTTGTGAGCCAAAGGCGAACCCTTGACCAACTTGTATAGGAAACCGCGTTCCTCCCACACTCCAGTTACGTGACCTAGAAAAACTGCGCTGATGGTGAAATACCTTTAGGTTTTACTTTCGCTGCTAAACTCTTCGCTGATACCGAATGTAAAATATTTAATCCAAGCACGCATAACAATAAAATATTAATGGATAGACCAGTGAAATTTTATAGAAATCCGTGCGTTTCAACCCAAGTTCTTCAGTGGGAAGGTGAGGTCGGATACACTGACATCGCGGACCGCCTTTAAAGCTTCGGTGTTTTCTACATTTGCCTGGCTTGTTGGATGTTTGATGGTAGATGAATGGAGATGAATGGGTTTATTTTCTCTTCAAATAGGTTTTGTTTTAAACTATGTTTCCTTATATTTATTAATGTTCATGGTTGTTGAAAAGGTGCATGTTCTTCTGCCACTGGGTATCGCACAAGCTATGGTGTTTTGGAATCTGTTGTCACGGTCGCCATGGTCGCGGTGCTTAAGTGATCTGATTGGTCAATATGTGCAGGATGCCGCTGTGTGTCGTTGATCGCGATACATTGCCCAAGCGTACCAGGGGCTATATCTAGGATAGAGATACCCCTGGTTTTAGCGAGGATGCGGAACATGGAGCACAAGCCTCAAGAACAGAGATTGGTGCTTTATGCATCTATGGCCTCAACGATAGGGAGTATTGTTTATTGTGCTCGTAAACCACACATGGGGCTCAAAGAACGTTGTTATTCTAGATTAGGCTTAGTGGCCAGTGTGAGTGTATTTTTCTTTTTCAAAGAAAATCATTCGATTGACAAATTATGGATTGCTCTGGCAAATATTTTGCCACTTTATTATGTACATTATTCGATTTTGCTATTCTTTTTTTTCTTCTTTTTTCCTCGAATAACCAGCATACCAAATCATCCACATTACATGGTAAATGCATTTTCAGTATATTATTTCCAACCATTGTCAGCACAACTAGAATTTCAACCCCAGATATCCAGCTTGTGTGGCAACCGTTTAGTGGGTATTGTCGAACGATAGTTTTGGAGTAGACCAGCACATTTTGATAAGTGTTTCAGAATATATAAGATTCAGAATATATAGGGTTATCGGGTGGGACGACGCTTAGTTAAAGTGTCGGAGAGTTTCTCAAAAGCCCACAGATTTCCGTAAAATCCCATGGTTTCTTAAGCTGCCACTTAACAATACAATGAAAATATCGATTATCGGGGTTCTTTTTCATCAATTTGTATTCTTGTGAGATGAACATCCACAAATTTAAGAAAAAATACAAAAACTGTAAAATGACCTAACTTATACAAAGAAATATCGGCTTTTTGAGCAATTGTCACTCATGTTATAACAGAGTAGTACCCGAAAATTAAATCACGTAAAAATATACTTTGTGAAATATTTCTTTTCGGGGGGCTAAACTTGCACAAGGAAATATTTCATTTTCGGGGGAAATTTGCGGTATTCCCGATTAAAATATCCCTTAAAGTCCACAGAAATCTCTATTTCTTTGCACAAATATGGGAAAAATGAATATTACAATATCTAACTAGAGTCTATAGGCTATTATATGTATCTGTCTAACAGGCCTTGTATCTAGAAATTTCACTAACTAGTCTTATCTGATAGGGCTAAATCACAGAACATTTTATCATGTTAATAAGTAGGGCCAATCAAAAGCACCTGTGGGGACTGTGAAAACAATATACACCATTAACGAGGGCCCAGGCTAAAGGGACGTATACAGCCAGTCTACAGACAACTGCTGCAAATTATGGGCCTTAAGGACTTTTTGACCTGGTTACACAACAGGTATTCAATTTCATATCTAGCAGGACACATATATTCACCCTAGCTGGGGAATTGAGTCAACTGGCTGGCTTATTTTACTTCATTTTATATGGAGTGGGTCTTAAGGAGGGGAAATGGCCTGAATTTCCAGCTGTTAACTTAAAAATTTAAATGGTATACTGCCAAATTGAAATTTCAGATTGTTTTAAAAAATGCATTACAATTAATTATTGATCAAAGACACTTTTCAAGCACAACAAAATACCGACACTGCTTAGAAATATTGCTTATTTTGAGCATGAAAGTAGTGCCACTGCAGAATTAACAAATACTTGCATAAAATGAGAAAAATACACAGGTAAATTGAACAAACCACATCTGAAACTATATACGAACATAAAAAAACCCACACACACAGAAACATGGACACAATAAATATATATTTTTTCATTTAGTGCAAGAACTTTATCTTGTACTGTGTGAGCAAGACACCAAGCCGTTCAACCTCTTCAGCATTTGAATTATAAAATAAAAAATATTTGACCCCTAGTCAATCAAAGATACAAAAAGAATGAAGTGTGATATCAAATCGAATTTTTCGTAAATCTGTATTTACACCGTGCCTCCATTATTTGTGAGTCATGAACTACTTTTTGAATAAAAAATCATTCAAATTCTTCCGAGAATCTTACATCCTTGAACATGGATAACAGGAACACGGTACTTTGACATTCCTAGATTTCAACAAAATCCCCTCAGTAGTTCTAAAAAAAACAACAACAGACAATTACTCTGACACTAAGCAGCTCTTGTCCGCGCAGTGCTCAGCGTAACGTACGTCCTGGCCTTTGTGACGCCATCGGCGAGGCGGTGAACCGAAACTCCCGCGAGCTACCTTAAGAAGATAGCGATTGGGGAGTGGTAGAGAGAGGTGAGCTCGACCCCTTGCGCACGCATTTCCGGTGTCAAAATCCCCTTCCGATTCAGAAACTTCCAGACACGTGAGTTTCCAACTTCCGGTCACGTGACTTCCGCTAAACAAATCTGAACATACCAGGCCAAGTTAGAGCTTGTCTGAGGATATCACGTGACGTCATCAATTCAGGGCAAGCAAGTCTCCACATGTTGGGAAAAGGCTACACGGTATACCCCTTCTAGTATTATAATATATTATTGGGCTATCGCCTTCATCAAGGTATAATCTATTTCGCAGAATGTAAAGTGATGAATAGCGGGCAACTCTGGACAGGCCAAGTGGAATTCCACGTGAACGTCCGACACGACAGCATAACGTGGGTAGAAAGCCCATTGGGAGAGAGTATGTGGTTATGGAACGAATGAAAGTGGTAAGAGATATAGCGATTTCACTCAATGAGACTCCTGGATCCAGGCATGCGCCCTAGAGTTATGTGAGGAGTAGAGTAG
The DNA here is from genome assembly GCA_036873755.1 of Hanleya hanleyi. NCBI lineage: Eukaryota > Metazoa > Mollusca > Polyplacophora > Lepidopleurida > Hanleyidae > Hanleya > Hanleya hanleyi. The sequence goes on along the minus strand of JAVTVY010006216.1, from coordinate 18,503 downwards.
GGCTACGCATGCCCAACCGGAAGTGGACCGCAGTACCGTGAACCAGAGGGACGAGCAGGGCAATGAACTGTTACACATTTGCGCTGGCTGAATTGATAGTTTTCAGCTGATGTAGCTGAAAGAAGATGTGACAGTTACAAAAAATAAAAGAGAATCGTTACAAACGAACAAAGAGAAGAAAATAATCTATTTTCCTCTCATCCATAGAGTGAGGGAATGATTTTGTATGTGTGAAACCAATCTCAGTAAACTCAAATATAATATCACGGAATATTATATCTTAATTCAGCGCTTCATAAATCCCGTGCGAAACTACATTTTTTAGCCAGTCAGGCTAGCTTGGTGAAAAATTATAGCGAAACATTATCCAAATATTTCATAATTTCCAGACAGTGCGCGCTGTAAACGTAAACATCAAAGGGTTTACTCCCGCAGAAAAGTCTGGCTTTGTCAGCCGATAGAAATATTTCATGGTACGAACTTTTCATAGCGTCATGTCTGGAAGGTATTTTCGCTGACTTACCATATTGGTTTACCTAGATTGGTGTGAAACACGAGTGATTTTTAATAAACTACACTTGTAGCATTCAGGAAAATTTCAATTAAAGACACCTTCAATTGGCCGATTTCTGTGAAAATGACATCGCGTGAAATCACCCAATAACCACAAAAACAACGAAAGCTGGCACTTCGAAGATACACACTTTGACACTGTTCAGGTCCTACGACCTGCGTTCATCAGTACGTCAACCTACAAAGTTCCAAAATTGAATATGTTATACCGGACGAAAAACACGTATACACCCTTCAAAGTTCGAGTCCGGCATGCGAATGGTTTTACATGTACCCGTCAAAGTTATCTTCCTTGCGTACATAGTGTATAGACTGCGGCACGAACGATATCGTACAGGGATTTCTTAAGCAAGCGTTACCATTGAGGCCCCGGACCCGAAACTCTCAGACCCATACTAATAACATGGTATTGCATATGCACTTGTATGAGCAGTTTGTACCTCAGAAAAAAGGGGATCCCCCACACACCATACAGAACTTTCTAAATCATGCCATGTGTTCCCCACGTACCATTCAGCCGGATGTTATGTTGGGGACTGTAATTTTTAGCTCGTCTGGATTTATCCGTATTTTAAGCAAGGCCACCAATCCCACGTTCTCCTTCAATGGACGTCATTCTATCCCATGGAATCTCACTTGACCGCTATTTTACACAAAGAGTGATAATATACATTGTAATTACAGGGTTTATACATTGTAATCATGTAATAATACGGGTCCCAATGCATTCGCCGCCGTAAATATACCTTGATAACGTATTGGACTTGCCAAAAAAAAACATGTTGAGACTTGAGACGGGAATTCCACAGACAAGCCCTAACTTGCCCTGTGACATGTTTAGACTTGCATAACGAAAGTCGCGTGACTGAAAGTTGGGAAGTCACGTGACCGAAAGTTGCGCAACGAGCAGCAGATTTCGACATCCGGAAATGCGCACACCAAAAATACGCATGCGCAGACTCATCCCAATTGGTAGGGGCTGAATAATATAAGCTTCCATGACATATGTTATTGAGCAGTGTGATGTATTGGGGATACAGGGCGGGACTCAAGGACTTGGGGTGGGAAGGCACCAAGACGAGGGACAGGCTAAAGTGACCCAGATGCACATCCCGCCATGTGGAGCAGAAAAAGACAAGATCAAACTGAACGGGTGACAGCTTGACGGCTACTGGCACAACAATAGTCTCCTGTCTGTAATTTATCCAGATTGCCAAAACCTCAAACACGCTATAACTTTGCTGCTGATAGTGTCTCTACTTTTATCGTATCACGGAGAAAGGACTGCATGGTTCGCCAGGCTGTTTCTTGTGCTTTTGCATGAGGTTGTATCTGGCCACCCCAATTCACATATATACCTGAAACATATAAGAAACGTTTTTTACAAGACTATATGACAGAATTGTATTGAAAATATTTCTGGTCCAACTTATGCAAGATCACCGGCCAACATGTTTGAAGCAGGTAACCGTTAAATGCGACTAATAGATACCATGGATGACCACTATTAGAACTACAATGAAACACGATCACCAGAGACAGCAGTAGACCACCAATGAACCTTTATAAATTATATGATTGGCCTAATTATCTTCAGTTTTCTCCACAGGTCAGTGAATATCTTTTTGAAAATTTGAATTGACCAATCAAAAGTGCTTCAGAACTGGACTATGTCCTTTGATGCAATCTTGTTTCAAAAAAATATATTTTCATTGCGCTGTTGGAGAATCACCCACAAAACTGATGGCGGACAACCAATAAAGCAGATGTGCACCGATAGTGCCCATGGGTGATTACCAACAGAGCCGATGGTGGACCACCAATACAGTCGATGGTAGACCACCAGTAGAGTCGATGGTGAACCACCGATACAGCTGATGGTGGGCCACCAACACAGCCGATGGTGGACCACCAGTACAGCCTACTTGTGGACCAGCAACTGAGGCGATACAGGATCACCATTAATGCTGGTGGACCATAAGTAATGCTGGTGGACCACCAGTAATGCTAGCATCACAGATAGAGTTCATGGTTGACTACCAAAATATCCTTGAACTGTAATTAGCATGAACTATCAGGCGTCACCACACTGGCACATTTCGACTTTGTTGTGACTGATGTTGCTAGGGGTTTATTCTCCCACAATCTGGCTCCCAGGGGTGGGCTTCCTACTGAAGTTTCACCAGACCAGGTCAGCTAACATCAGTGGAAGACCTGATTACTCTATATGTGGTTACTAGTATTTCAGTAAAATTTGGACTCCCAACATAATCACAATCATGTATAGCCTGAAAAATACCGTGTTATGTTCCAAAACAAATATACTACATTTGTTTACATGGACTTACCAAATTCTTTGTGGAAGGTTTGTGTGCAAATAGGTGCAAACGGAGGCTCTAATAGATGACCAGTCTTGGGATATTCGATAATGTTGAATTTGTTTCGTTGTTCCGGAGACAATTCTGCTATCGCTTCTCGTTGAATACGCGGGGGACAACACTGGTCATCCTCTCCCATTAATAACAACACCTGGGCCTTCATATCGTCGTACTAAATACGAAAACAGAAGACGTCACAAATACATATGAACATAGTAATGCAAATATCACATTTAGTCTGCCAGTTCAGAGTAAGAGGTCTCTGATTTTGCTACAATTCAGAGCTGGGGAGGAGGCGTATCAGAGCTGGGGAGGAGGGGTATAAAACAAAAAAGTCATAGATATCGATCCACTGTAAATACTCTGGAATGGGTCAGCGACGAAGCTTTGAATGTACGTAAAAAGGTGGATTGTCGACTATAGGCAAGTTAGGCAAGGCACTCATCGAGGGTGTTCACTCATCCATATAGAAGGAAGTTGCAATGATTTGGGAATGGTTGAGATATAAGCCGGGTTTGTGCGCAGAATGTGAACATGTCACCGGAAGGAAGAGAGAGAATTAAATTTAACGTCGCGTTCAGCATATAACTTGAAGGTCTGACTGAACATTAACCTTGCTGTTTATTTGTGGCAAAGATGTTCATCTGAGAATTTGGCATTTGATTCGAACTTACCGGAAAGAGATGGTGTTTCTTGTATGGAAGAGAGTTTTTGGTCACTATTCCGTTCTCTGATTTTTCCCATTTTGACACATCCATACTAAACGAAAACACAAGTATGATTTGATCATTATAAATATGTTTAGTTCTTTGTTAACCTGTTTTTAAATGAAGGCATGGATACATAACCAAGCTTACAGTTGGCTCATGTCTTAATCATATCGTATGATATATTGTAAGATATTGTGAAAACACTGACGATACTTGTATAATGCACAAACACTATTGCAGAAACTGGTTGGGTCAAATCGGGCAAAATAATGTAGTCGCTTTTGTACCACTAGGCGAGACATGCGCAATAGTATTGGATCTGAATGAATATATTGGATCAATGCAACGATGAGTGAACGTGAATTTGACCCAATAGTTGAGTGTCAGAACTTTCGGTGCAACCTTGTGGGCAGGTACCCCTTGGCTCGTATCAACATATTATGAGTGAACCAATATAGCTCGATAGTCCGGCTCTTGTATCTCTCTGTCTGTTAAAACGACACTCCACCTGGGCACTTGGTTATAAATCCAGAAAGATACCCTTGAGCATTTCTATACATTCTTATTCCAGAATTAGGTTCCTTACATTTCCACAATTTACAACCACCACTCGACAGTGTCCGGTTCACCAGGACATTAACATGATACAAGAGTAGTATAGAAAGAGCATTTAAACGCGCATTGACCTACTTTTGAGGCGGTCACGGGGAGGATTTGAGGAGGAACTGTGGCGGTCACGTGGCGATCACGTGATCAAGGCATGTACTGACCTGTCTGTGGGGTTTTTCCACCGCTATAGTTCCGGCAACCTTTGACCTCGAATTCTTCCGCGGTGATGCGGTCTGGTGGTGATGCGGTCGCGGGAGAAAGCTTCCGCGGACAGGAAGTAGTCCCATGGGTTGACTTCCAATGTTAATGTATACGGGGAATACCTAAATAGACGTTTTGTGACCTAGGTGGGTCCCTAGTGGACCGATTGGGTCGAGTGAGGTATCAAAGTGAAGCATTCGTGAAGGGGCATCTGATGGGCTGGGTGTGGGGTTGAAATATCGGCATTCTGCGCATGCGCGGTGGCCAAAGGGTATGAAAATAGACGTTTTGGAGCTAGGGGAGCCACTAATGGTCCAATGGGGTCATATGAGGTATCAATGTGAAGCATTCGTGAAGGGGCATCTGACTGGACTAGCGGCTCGGGCGTTGTCATCATTCTGCGCATGCACAGACAGGGAATTGTGGGAAAAAGGTATGGAAATAGACGTTTTGGGATCTAGGGGAGCCCCTAATGGGCCGATGGAGTCGTATGAGGTATCAATGTGAAGCCTATGTGAGGGGGCATCTGATTGGACTAGTGGCTCGAGCGTTGTCACCATTCTATGCATGCGCAGACAGGGAATTGTGGGAAAAGGGTATGGAAATAGACGTTTTGGGATCTAGGGGAGCCCCTAATGGGCCGATGGAGTTGTATGAGGTATCAATGTGAAGCCTATGTGAGGGGGCATCCGCCTGGACTAGTGTCTCGGCCGTTGGGTGCATGTAAAATTAGCATTTTTTCCCGAAACTATAAAAAGCGGAATACGGACTTTACCCCTAAAATAGGGGAAAACCCCTATCAACTCTAGCCAAAAGGGCTAATATCGGTCCCCGCTCTTATTGGGACCTGCCTATCAAGTCAATGGGGTGGGTGTATGTAAAATTAGGATTATTTTCCGAAACTATAAAAAGCGGAATACGGACTTTACCCCTACAATAGGGGTCTGTATTATACAATATAAGGGAAAATGCCTGTATGGGGTATGGGGATGGTCAATTTTTTTCGTGGGCTTTACTATAGCTTGTGGGGTCTCGTTTTTCTCGTCTCGCCAAGAAAATGACAATGGGAAGGGACCCGGAGCGAATCGGTGAAATTTTTGGGAAAAGTCACCGAGGTCTGTATATAGGCTCATACTGGCTTTATGGGGGGAGGGGTGGTCAATTTTTTTTTGTGGGCTTTACTATGGGTTGTGGGGTCTCGTTTTTCTCGGAGCGAAACGGTGAAATTTTTGGAAAAGTGCCATATAGCCCATATAGCTCCATACTGGGGGTATAGGTTCAACCTGGGAAATTCACACACGTTCCTTGTGATATGGGTTGCTTGGATTTGTTTTTCACGTCTAGTCATTTAGAACACGATGGGAAGGGTTTCGGAGCGCAACGGTGAAATTTTTGGAAAAGTACCATATAGCCCATATAGTCCCGTACTGGCTATATGGGGGTAATAGGTTCAACCTTGGAAATTCACACACGTTCATTGTGATATGGGCTGTTTGGATTTGTTTTTCACGTCTCGTCATTTAGAACACGATGGGAAGGGTCCCGGAGCGAAACGGTGAAATTTTTAGAAAAGTTCACCGAGATCTGTGTAGGGCCATAGGCCTATACTGCATGGCTATGGGGGTATAGGTCCATACGGGGTGGACGTTTTGGGGTCTAGGTGAGCCCCTAATGATCCAATGATGTCGTATGAGGTCTTATTTTGAAGCTTTCGTGGAGGAGCATCCGACTGGACTAATGGTTCGTCCGTTTTCAATAGTCTGCGCATGCGCAGTCTGGCCGTAGTATAGAAAGCGGGCATTTTGGGTGGTATGTGGGTGTGTGTTTGGGGTAGAGATGGACCGCTATGGGTCCGAATGCGTCCTGGAAGGTGTCAAAGTGAAGCTTGTGTGGGTTAGAGTCAGAATGGTGTGTTTTTAAGTGCAAGTCACGTCAATCTGCGCATGCGCAGTTGGTTGTAGTAAGTAAAGTGGCCATTTTGGGGCAGTACAGGAAGGTATTTGGGGTCGAGATGGACCATCCTTGGTCCGAATGCGTCCTGGAAGGTGTCATCTTGTAGCTCTCGGGGTGTAGACCCCGATTTGAGGGCTGCCCACGTCACCTGTGACATCATCGGTGACGTCAACAGTACGAGTAGTAGCGAAAGTGGGCATTTTGGGGCAGTGAAGGAAGGTATTTGGGGTAGAGATGCTCCATCCTCAGTCCGAATGCGTCGTGTGGGGTGTCATCTTGTAGTTCTCGGGATGTACATCCCGATTTGAGGGCTGTCCGCGTCACCTGTGACGTCATCGGTGACGTCATCAGTACGAGTAGTAGCGAAAGTGGGCATTTTAGGGAAGTGAAGGATGGTATTTGGGGTAGAGATGGACCATACTTGGTCCGAATGCGTCATGGGAGGTGTCATGTTGTAGCTCTCGGGGTGTACACCTCGATTTGAGGCATGTCCGCAGCATCTGTGACGTCATTGGTGACGTCATCAGTACGAGTAGTAGCGAAAGTGGGCATTTTGGGGCAGTGAAGGAAGGTATTTGGGGTAGAGATGGACCATACTTGGTCCGAATGCGTCGTGGGATGTGTCATGTTGTAGCTCTCGGGGTGTACACCCCGATTTGAGGCATGTCCGCAGCATCTGGGACGTCATTGGTGACGTCATCAGTACGAGTAGTAGCGAAAGCGGGTATTTTGGGGCAGTAAAGGAAGGTATTTGGTGTAGAGATGGACCATCCTTGGTCCGAATGCATCGTGTGAGGTGTCATGTTGTAGCAACGCCCGCCAACACCAAGCTCAATGATTCAACGCCCTGGTGAAATAGCTCAGAAGCTCTGATTTTCTAGATATTCCATGGAATTGTCACTCATTCTTCGAAATGCAGTGACGTCCGTCGTTACGCCTTAACAGACCGGAGACAGTACAACAACAACAACAAGGATGAGACATGAGAGAACAACAACAACAAGAAGTTTTTCATATAGTTTATTCTCCCCAATGTTACATCATACCCATGCTGGGGGAGCCGCGTTGGGTATATTTACAATTCAAGAAGACTCTTGTCCAATCAGAGGCCACCATTTGCATTTGTCATATTCGTTCCTGTCCGTTAGATGTATTCTTGTCCAATCAGAAGTCTCCATTTCAGAAAGTTCCATCTTCGGCCATGTTCGCTCTGAACCGTTTATTCTAATCATCGTCGGGCAGGCCAGGATACCGTTGAGGCCACATATCCTTAGATAGTTGTTTGTGCATTCTCAGTATCTATCAGTGTATGGGTGAATACATTCACCCGATGGGAAGATTCCGTAATTTTGTCACGAAGAACGTAACATTGGTGACCCTCTCTACGACCCACTTGGTGTTGGGGCGCTGTTGATAGGCCCATTCCAAGACATCCAATTGGTCCACTTGGTCCAGCACGGGCTCTAGCGACGCCCGGTTAATGATGGTAAACGGTTGGTCAAACACATAGGTATTATTGCTGGGATAAAAGTATCGGACTTGGTCTGTCTCCTTATGCTGCAGCACATAACCAAACGCCAGATTCAATTTGAAGGACGTAGCTTGGTCATTGAAGATGGCTTCCACGTAGTTGCGTAGACGGGTGAGGCCAGTCAGCCGGAAATTGTAGATATTTTGAATAGGGCGATGACGGAGGAAACAGTGCCGTATCATGGGCCAATGGCGCCGATAGATGTCACTCACTGGATGGGCGTCCTGTAAGAGATCGCTGGGAACATCCACCGCATCTTCCAGAAAATGTTCGTTGCTGTCAGGCGTATGACTGGGAACAGTAATGCTAGGGACCGGCTGGATATCTAGGCTCTTCTGAACTGTGGGCATAGGCGGGCTCTCCGTGATCGCATCACCAGTGGCATTCGTCTCTACGGGCTCATCTTCACTAGGTCCGACCCTCCTGGTTGCCTCTTTATTGGGAAGTTGTCGCTCATACCGTGGTGACGGACCATGAATCAAACGTTGGTGCTGTCTTAACTGACTGGGTCGTTTGAAGAGTTGACCACATTCATTACATTGTTCCTTCGCGCCCTCGTGGAGTGAGCGTTCGTGGCGCAGTAAAGCATCTTCCCGATTAAATGACCGTGCACAGGTTATACAAGTATATAGTGTACCGTTGTGGATGGAGGACTCGTGTCGTCGCAAATCTTCTGGGCGAGTAAACAGCTTCTGGCAAGTTGTGCAAGAGAACATATCGGCTTAGGATCTGGAAATGATGAAAGCCGTAAAAATTGCCACTTTTATACGTTTTTCCGTGACATTGTGTCTTTTCGGCAACCTCCGTGTCTCTTCGGTCACCTCCGTGTCTTTTCGCTGACGTCCGTGACTCTTCGGGCACCTCCGTGTCTCTTCGGTAACCTCCGTGTCTCTTCGGTAACCTCCGTGACATCTTCGGTCACCTCCGTGTCTCTTCGGCTACCTCCGTAACATCTTCACGGACCTCACCGAACTCTCCGTGACATGTTCGGGCACCTCCGTGTCTCTTCGGCCACCTCCGTAACTACCCGGCTGTTCCCGTGTAAACCCGGATGGATCTCCGTGACATGTTCGGGCACCTCCGTGTCTCTTCGGAGATCTCCGTAACATCTTCACGGACCTCACCGAACTCTCCGTGACATGTTCGGGCACCTCCGTGTCTCTTCGGCCACCTCCATAACATCTTCACGGACCTCACCGAACTCTCCGTGACATGTTCGGGCACCTCCGTGTCTCTTCGGAGATCTCCGTAACATCTTCACGGACCTCACCGAACTCTCCGTGACATCTTCGGTGACCTCCGTGTCTCTTCGGTCACCTCCGTAACTACCTGGCTGTTCCCGTGTAAACCCCGATGTACCCGTATGGAACACACAGCTAAAGGACCCGGATAGAAGTACCCGGATGTAGGCGCGGACGTCATTGACAAGAGCCCGGATGTACAAGAACCCGAATGTACCCGGATGTAAAAGTTCCCGGATGTAAAAGTGCCCGGATGTTTACGAATGTTCCACCATTCCGGACTTCTATCAGGTCCATGTCCAGAAGCTCTCATGTCCTGCATGTGAATAGTCACATTGTGTGTGTGTATGCATGTGTGTATGCGTCTGTGCGTGTGTGTGTGTGTGTGTGTGTGTATGTGTGTATGCCTCTGTGTGTGTATGTGTGTGTGCTTGCGAGTGTGTTTACGCGTGTGTGTGTGTGTGCGTGTGTGTATGAGTCTATGTGTATGTGTGTATGGGTCTCTGTGTGTGTGTGTGTGCGTGTGTGTATGCCGGCGTATGCGTGCGTGTATGCATGTGTCTGTATTACAAGCGTCTAGTCTGTCATTCATAATGCAGCCGTCGTCCATTAGAGAATATCCGCGTCCATAATCCAAAGACCTATTCCATTTTCCATATAACAGTATTAGCACCAAATTCAAAAAGACAATCATAGTATACAAAAACATAGGCTTGTTTCCTGCAAGAGAGAAGCGGTCAACAGTTTTCAATGATGCCGGCAAGACATCATGATGTTCCAAAAATATCAAATCCGTATCGCTGATCAGTATTCTTAATCCATAATATTCGTTATAGAGTCGTCATCTAAAAAAAGATGTATCTCAGTCACGCTTTGATTGTGACTGTTCATATGAGTACCATGAGGATCTTGAAGTACATGGGTTCATACGGCCCCTAGCCCCGGGTTAAGCGGAATTAGACACAAGTTACGAAACGTAGCGCCATAGATCTTGCACGCTACGTTCGTATTTTGCTATCAGCATGCGATATGTATCGCCAAATTTGAGAAACTTTGAGTGTAGGCGCTTGGTAGAATAGCCCTGTTTTTTAAGTTTCTGCACCAATGTTTTGTGACGTTGATTAAGATCGTCACATTTAACACAGGATCTATGTCTCTGTGTATATGTGTGTGCTTGCGAGTGTGTGTACGCGTGTGTGTATGCGTGCGTGTGTATATGCGTCTGTGTATGCGTGTGTTCGTGTGCGTGTGTGTATGCATGTGTGTATGCATGTGTGTGTATGCGTGTGTGTGTGTGTGCGTGCGTGTGTGTGTATGCAGCATGTGTGTGTGTGTGTGTGTGTATACGTCTGTGTGTGGGTGTGTGTGTCGCCGAGTGCCATGATACAGACCGATGAGACGAAGAAAGATCTACACGTTCACAAGTGTTCCTATAGTCCGGGAGTAACCTTTGACCCCTGCGCTGCTCGGAAGTGACGTCATCGTCCGCAGGCGCACACACACACACACATACATGGTGCACCCTGTACCCTATAGCCCGTAGGGCATAGGGTACACCAGGATACCAGGAACTGACCTTTGACCCCTGCAATTCACACACTACCACCACACACACACACACCACCACCACCACATTCCACCACCACCACCACCACCACCGCCACCACCGGGCGTTGACGGGCGTCAACGCCCGGTGGTGGCGGTGGGAGCTCCCGTGTAGCAGAGTACTTGGATCGGAGCTCTTGGAGCTCAAATCCTGTGGAGCTCAGAGCTCGGAAGTGACATTTGCATATGACCTCTGTGAGGTCACTTCCGCTTCCGTTCACGTGACCTTTGACCCCTGCGCGCAATTTTTATCCGGTATTGTTAGCGCGCACACACATACACACGCACGCATACACACACGCGTACACACACTCGCAAGCACACACATACACACAGAGACATACAGACACATGCATACACACACGCATACGCCGGCATACACACACGCACACACACATACACAGAGACCCATACACACATACACATAGACTCATACACACACACACACACACACACACGCGTAAACACACTCGCAAGCACACACACATACACACACAGAGGCATACACACATACACACGCACAGGCACGCACACGCACACACACACGCCTACACAGATGCAAGCACACACACACACACACACACGCCTACACACATGCAACCACACACCCACACACACACGCACATGCACGCACACCCACACACACACGCACGCATACACATGCATACACCCACACACACACACACACACACACACACACACATCTACACACACACACACACGCATGCACACACAGACACATGCACACAGACGCACACACAGGTACACAGACACACACACGCATACACGCACATGCACGCACACGCACACACACACACGTGTATACACACACACGCACACAGACGCATACACACAGACGCATAGACACAAATACACGCATACGCACATGCACGCACACACCCACACACACATACACACGCACAAACACATACACAGACGCATACACGCACACGCAAGCACACCCACATACACACAGACGCGCACACACACACACACAGACACACCTTTACACGCACACAAACCCACACATGCATACACACACGCATACATTCACGCACACACACACACACGCACACGCACATACACGGCACACACACACACACACACACACACACACACACACACACACACACACACACACACACATGCATACCCACACACAATGTGACTATTCACATGCAGGACATGAGAGCTTCTGGACATGGATCTGATAGAAGTCCGGAATGGTGGAACATTCGTAAACATCCGGGCACTTTTACATCCGGGAACTTTTACATCCGGGTACATTCGGGTTCTTGTGCATCCGGGCTCTTGTCAATGACGTCCGCGCCTACATCCGGGTACTTCTATCCGGGTCCTTTAGCTGTGTGTTCCATACGGGTACATCGGGGTTTACACGGGAACAGCCAGGTAGTTACGGAGGTGACCGAAGAGACATGGAGGTCACCGAAGATGTCACGAAGAGTTCGGTGAGGTCCGTGAAGATGTTACGGAGATCTCCGAAGAGACACGGAGGTGCCCGAACATGTCACGGAGATCCATCCGGGTTTACACGGGAACAGCCGGGTAGTTACGGAGGAGGCCGAAGAGACACGGAGGTGCCCGAACATGTCACGGAGAGTTCGGTGAGGTCCGTGAAGATGTTACGGAGGTGGCAGAAGAGACACGGAGGTCACCGAAGATGTCACGGAGAGTTCGGTGAGGTCCGTAAAGATGTTACGGAGATCTCCGAAGAGACACGGAGGTGCCCGAACATGTCACGGAGATCCATCCGGGTTTACACGGGAACAGGCGGGTAGTTACGGAGGTGGCCGAAGAGACACGGAGGTGCCCGAACATGTCACGGAGAGTTCGGTGAGGTCCGTGAAGATGTTACGGAGGTGGCCGAAGAGACACGGAGGTGACCGAAGATGTCACGGAGGTTACCGAAGAGACACGGAGGTTACCGAAGAGACATGGAGGTGCCCGAAGAGTCATGTCATGTAATGAATGTGGTCAACTCTTCAAAAGACCCAGTCAGTTAAGACAGCACCAACGTTTGATTCATGGTCCGTCACCACGATATGAGCGACAACTTCCCAATAAAGAGGCAACCAGGAGGGTCGGACCTAGTGAAGATGAGCCCGTAGAGACGAATGCCACTGGTGATGCGATCACGGAGAGCCCGCCTATGCCCACAGTTCAGAACAGCCTAGATATCCAGCCGGTCCCTAGCATTACTGTTCCCAGTCATACGCCTGACAACAACGAACATTTTCTGGAAGATGCGGTGGATGTTCCCAGCGATCTCTTACCCGAAGATCATCCAGTGAGTGACATCTATCGGCGCCATTGGCCCATGATACGGCACTGTTTCCTCCGTCATCGCCCTATTCAAGATATCTACAATTTCCGGCTGACTGGCCTCTCCCGTCTACGCAACTACGTGGAAGCCATCTTCAATGACCAAGCTACGTCCTTCAAATTGAATCTGGCGTTTGGTCATTTGCTGCAGCATAAGGAGACAGACCAAGTCCGATACTTTTATCCCAGCAATAATACCTATGTGTTTGACCAACCGTTTACCATCATTAACCGGGCGTCGCTAGAGCCCGTGCTGGACCAAGTGGACCAATTGGATGTCTTGGAATGGGCCTATCAACAGCGCCCCAACACCAAGTGGGTCGTAGAGAGGGTCACCAATGTTACGTTCTTCGTGACAAAATTACGGAATCTTCCCATCGGGTGAATGTATTCACCCATACACTGATAGATACTGAGAATGCACAAACAACTATCTAAGGATATGTGGCCTCAACGGTATCCTGGCCTGCCCGACGATGATTAGAATAAACGGTTCAGAGCGAACATGGCCGAAGATGGAACTTTCTGAAATGGAGACTTCTGATTGGACAAGAATACATCTAACGGACAGGAACGAATATGACAAATGTAAATGGTGGCCTCTGATTGGACAAGAGTCTTCTTGAATTGTAAATATACCCAACGCGGCTCCCCCAGCGTGGGTATGATGTAACATTGGGGAGAATAAACTATATGAAAAAAACTTCTTGTTGTTGTTGTTCTCTCATGTGTCCTCCTTGTTGTTGTTGCTGTTGTTGTTCTCTCTCCGGTCTATGTCATGGCGTTATGTTAGAGTGTTAAGGTGTAACGACGGGCGTTGACGGGCGTCACTGCATTTCGAAGAATGAGTGACAATTCCATGGAATATCTAGAAAATCAGAGCTTCTGAGCTATTTCACCAGGGCGTTGAATCATTGAGCTTGGTGTTGACGGGCGTTGCTACAAGATGACACCTCACACGACGCATTCGGACCAAGGATGGTCCATCTCTACACCAAATACCTTCCTTCACTGCCCCAAAATACCCGCTTTCGCTACTACTCGTACTGATGACGTCACCAATGACGTCACAGATGCTGCGGACATGCCTCAAATCGAGGTGTACACCCCGAGAGCTACAACATGACACCTCCCATGACGCATTCGGACCAAGTATGGTCCATCTCTACCCCAAATACCATCCTTCACTTCCCTAAAATGCCCACTTTCGCTACTACTCGTACTGATGACGTCACCGATGACGTCACAGGTGACGCGGACAGCCCTCAAATCGGGATGTACACCCCGGGAACTACAAGATGACACCCCACACGACGCATTCGGACTGAGGATGGAGCATCTCTACCCCAAATACCTTCCTTCACTGCCCCAAAATGCCCACTTTCGCTACTACTCGTACTGTTGACGTCACCGATGATGTCACAGGTGACGTGGGCAGCCCTCAAATCGGGGTCTACACCCCGAGAGCTACAAGATGACACCTTCCAGGACGCATTCGGACCAAGGATGGTCCATCTCGACCCCAAATACCTTCCTGTACTGCCCCAAAATGGCCACTTTACTTACTACAACCAACTGCGCATGCGCAGATTGACGAGACTTGCACTTAAAACACACCATTCTGACTCTAACCCACACAAGCTTCACTTTGACACATTCCAGGACGCATTCGGACCCATAGCGGTCCATCTCTACCCCAAACACACACCCACATACCACCCAAAATGCCCGCTTTCTATACTACGGCCAGGCTGCGCATGCGCAGACTATTGAAAACGGACGTACCATTAGTCCAGTCGGATGCTCCTCCACGAGACCTTCAAAATAAGACCTCATACGACATCATAGGATCATTAGGGGCTCACCTAGACCCCAAAACGTCCACCCCGTATGGGCCTATACCCCCATAGCCATGCAGTACAGGCCTATGGGCCTACCCAGGCCTCGGTGAACTTTTCCAAAAATTTCACCGTTTCGCTCCGGGACCCTTCCCATCGTGTTCTAAATGACGAGACGTGAAAAACAAATCCAAACAGCCCATATCACAATGAACGTGTGTGAATTTCCCAGGTTGAACCTATACCCCCATATAGCCAGTATGGAGCTATATGGGCTATATGGTATTTTTCCAAAAATTTCACCGTTGCGCTCCGAGACCCTTCCCATCGTATTCTAAATGACGAGACGTGAAAAACAAGACCAAACAACCCATATCACAATGAACGTGTGTGAATTTTCCAGGTTGGACCTATACCCCCCATAGCCAGCCTATAGGCCTATATACAGACCTCGGTGACTTTTTCCAAAAATTTCACCGCTTCGTTCCGGGACCCCTCCCATTGTGTTTTTCTCGGCGAGACGAGAAAAACGAGACCCCACAACCCATAGTAAAGCCCACAAAAAAAATTGACCACCCCTCCCCCCATATAGCCAGTATGAGCCTATATACAGACCTCGGTGACTTTTCCAAAAAATTCACCGCTTCGCTCCGGGACCCCTCCCATTGTGTTTTTCTCGGCGAGACGAGAAAAACGAGACCCCACAACCCATAGTAAAGCCCACAAAAAAAATTGACCACCCCTCCCCCATATAGCCAGTATGAGCCTATATACAGACCTCGGTGACTTTTCCCAAAAATTTCACCGATTCGCTCCGGGACCCCTTCCATTGTGTTTTTGTCGGCGAGACGAGAAAAACGAGACCCCACAACCCATAGTAAAGCCCACAAAAAAAAATTGACCACCCCTCCCCCCATATAGCCAGTATGAGCCTATATACAGACCTCGGTGACTTTTCCCAAAAATTTCACCGATTCGCTCCGGGACCCTTCCCATTGTCATTTTCTTGGCGAGACGATAAAAAGGAGACCCCACAAGCCATAGTAAAGCCCACGAAAAAAATTGACCATCCCCATACCCCATACAGGCATTTTCCCTTATATTGTATAATACAGACCCCTATTGTAGGGGTAAAGTCCGTATTCCGCTTTTTATAGTTTCGGAAAATAATCCTAATTTTACATGCACCCACCCCATTGACTTGATAGGCAGGTCCCAATAAGAGCGGGGACCGATATTAGCCCTTTTGGCTAGAGTTGATAGGGGTTTTCCCCTATTTTAGGGGTAAAGTCCGTATTCGGCTTTTTATGGTTTCGGGAAAAAATCCTAATTTTACATGCACCCAACGGCCGAGACACTAGTCCAGGCGGATGCCCCCTCACATAGGCTTCACATTGATACCTCATACAACTCCATCGGTCCATTAGGGGCTCCCCTAGATCCCAAAACGTCTATTTCCATACCCTTTTCCCACAATTCCCTGTCTGCGCATGCGTAGAATGGTGACAACGCTCGAGCCACTAGTCCAGTCAGATGCCCCCTCACATAGGCTTCACATTGATACCTCATATGACTCCATCGGCCCATTAGGGGCTCCCCTAGATCCCAAAACGTCTATTTCCATACCCTTTTCCCACAATTCCCTGTCTGCGCATGCGCAGAATGGTGACAACGCCCGAGCCGCTAGTCCAGTCAGAGGCCCCTTCACGAATGCTTCACATTGATACCTCATATGACCCCATTGGATCATTAGTGGCTCCCCTAGCTCCAAAACGTCTATTTTCATACCCTTTGGCCACCGCGCATGCGCAGAATGCCGATATTTCAACCCCACACCCAGCCCATCAGATGCCCCTTCACGAATGCTTCACTTTGATACCTCACTCGACCCAATCGGTCCACTAGGGACCCACCTACGTCACAAAACGTCTATTTAGGTATTCCCTGTATACATTAACATTGGAAGTCAACCCATGGGACTACTTCCTGTCCGCGGAAGCTTTCTCCCGCGACCGCATCACCACCAGACCGCATCACCGCGCAAGAATTCGAGGTCAAAGGTTGCCGGAACTATAGCGGTGGAAAACCCCCACAGACAGGTCAGTCCATGCCTTGATCACGTGATCGCCACGTGACCGCCACAGTTCCTCCTCAAATCCTCCCCGTGACCGCCTCAAAAGTAGGCCAATGCGCGTTTAAATGCTCTTTCTATACTACTTACAAGTTCATTCACTATCTCAGAAATCCGTCTGTTCGTTTGTTTTCATCTTAACTAAAACTAATGACCAACCAGCCTGGTATGTTCCATTTTAGACCCTCACACAGTCTTTAACGGAACACACATGTATAATACATACGACACTCCTGGTAAGTATGAATTCCCAAACTTCATATCACAGAAAGCGGGAAATGATGTTCCACCTATACTGACGACGGCTTTGACCTGGAAATAAAATGACAAAAATGTTGGTACCACTGATCCACAAATTGCTACTCAAGTATGTTGCAATATTTCAGAGCTTTGCAAGATGGTAGCACCGAACAGAGCTTTTTTTAAAGAGAAAGCACGAAAAGTATACAAAATTGTATCCAAAAGTATCAAACGCAATGATGTGTACCTCCATGCCCACTTCTGTGTCCTTTCAAACTTACACATACAATGTACATCCTCCCCACAGAGCATGTCCAATTTCACAGGTTCATATATCATCCCTGCCTCCAATAGCGGAAGTTGACCTTTACTACGTTGCTATGACGGATAGGGGAAAACCCACGTACGCACGGTTCAGTTCGAATCCGGCCGAACAACTCCTTCAATTTTTGCACATGAGCGAACTACTTTTCATATGCTCTGTCCAGATAAACAGGGAAAATAATCTCCAGACAATTCTTTTTAACGCTAGGTCAACAGAGGTATTATGCAGATTTGAAAAGTAATCGAAATGTTCGGGAAACATCTATTTTACTATATAAGTAGTAGGGAGCAAGTATTTAAAGTCACATTTTGCCGGGGAGATAACTCTTGGTGGCGACAGGTGGCGTTGTTTCTCAAGAGACCAAAAACTACCTCCAACACAGAAGAGTTCCAATCTGGGGGGAGGTACCTCTGGGTCACTATAGTTCCGGCAAAGGGCCCCTGGGCATGTATTCTTTCGCGGTGATGCGGTCTGGCGGTAATGCGGTCGCGGAAGAAAGCTTCCGCGGAGAACAAGTAGTCCCCAGACTTCAAATACGCTGCAGGGGTCCGATTGGGTCGAGTGAGGTATGAAAGTGAAGCATTCGTGAAGGGGCATCCAGTCATGGGTGGGTGTATGTAAAATTAGGATTTTTCCCGAAACTATAAAAAGCGGAACACGGACTTTACCCCTAAAATAGGGGAAAACACCCTATCAACACTAGACAAAAGGGCTAATATCGGTCCCCGGGCTTATTGGGACCTGCCTATCAAGTCAATGGGGTGGGTGCGTGTAAAATTAGGATTTTTTCCCGAAAATATAAAAAGCGGAACACGGACTTTACCC
>JAVTVY010006215.1:0-37854 GCA_036873755.1 Hanleya hanleyi | reverse complement strand
ATTGTTGATTCTTCACTTCATCATTCACATACTGCGACTCGACATTCACGTAAACATTCACGTTCTCGTACACGACGTTCGGATTTCCCATCTTGTCGTTTGTTTTCACCTGTTCGTGATTCTGTTGCGTCGGTTCGTCGGTCTCGTTCCCCGATCCGTAGTTCTCGTCCACCGGTTCATTTTGGTACCAATTTACGGCCCTCCCGCTCGCCGGTACGCCGTTCTCGTACTTTGACAGTTCATTCACCTGATTCTACTCACCGTTTACCACGGGTTTCGGCTCCTTCTGATCAAGATTATCATCTTCATTATCATCGGACGCCTTTCCTTGACCATGCGGTGGATCATGATTTATCATCTTCGCGTTCTCAATCTCCGGTCTCTTCGAGTTCGTCGGATGATTCGTCTTCCTCTCGGGAAGTTCGGAGGATACGTCGAAGATGGATTATTTGCTGAGAATGCAGGCGCTTTTAGCGTTGGTTCCGGATATGCCCGCCCCTTCGAAGGTTGTTCCATCTAGTAGTAAGTGTCGGACAGCAGCGGATTCTGCATTCATGTCTTCCAAGCCTGTGACTCCTCGTACATGCGCTCCGTCCCCAGCGTGGGTGGATCATTTAGAGAAGTTTGATCGTCAATTACAGGATGACAATAAATTCAAAAAGCCTCGTTTCCGGGTTCCCCATGACCTTCATGATAACGTTTTACCTGACAAACCACCCAAACGTGATCGGGATTTATCACAGATTTCTAAGTCATCGAAGTCATCTCCACTTGAGTTTAATACCAATTTCGTGGAGAATATCCAGGAGATGTTATTGGTAATCCAACGTGCTTCCTCAGTCGCCGATTGGTTTTTATTAGCTACTTCGCGGATTGCTTTGGATCCTGAGTTACGCCTGGACGATGGGTCGACTTCTTTGTCTCCGGGTCGTGTGGCCTATTTACGGGGTTTTATTGAAACCCTAGTACAGGCTAACCGTCAAGTTATCGAGGCCAGTTCTTATTCATACGTTTCGCTTCTCCAAGCGCAACGCAACGCCTTACTTAAGGCTGTCAAGCCGGACGTCTCCTTTATGGTTAAGGATTATTTGCTTCATCAGCCTTTGGCTTCCAAGTCCATTTTCAATAATGCTATTGAGGCCGTTGTTCCCGTCATTCGTGAAGAACGTACTGCGCGCTTGATTGCGGCTGTTGCTCGGGGTGGTTCTTCGGATCGTCGCCAGAAGCGGGGTCGTAGGTCCTCTACCTCTCGTCAAGATGGGGGCGCTCGGGGGAGTTTTCGAGGTATCGACAAACCTCCACGAGGCCGAGGTCGCCGTTCCTTTCGTGGGAAGCCAACCAAGAGGGGTGGTCATTCCACCAAATGACTATCAAGTTCCCGTGTCCGATCAAGTCGAAGTTTTTCATCCTCCACCTTTCCGTTCATTCAGTCATCATGTTGTGGGCGGCCGCCTTCAATACTTCGTAGACAACTGGCGTCTCATCACAGACGACGCCTGGATTTTAAGAGTTTTGGAGCACGGCTTCCTGTTCACTTTTCGTTCCCTTCCCAAACTCATTGTGTGGCCACGTCCATCCCGCCTACCAGTCTCCGCGGACCACGTGCGGACTCTTCTGTCTTCGGTCGACACGCTCATCGACAAGGGAGCTGTCAGGGAGTTACCTCGGACGGAGGACAGTGTGGGGTTTTACAGCCACGTATTTCTGGTCCCCAAGAAAGACTCGCACCAGATGCGGATGGTGATCGACTTAAAAGTGTTAAACAAGTTTCATCTCACCACCCCCCTCATTTCAAGATGCCGACTGTTTCATCGATTCGGGCCCGCATACATCATCGGGATTGGCTGGCCTCAGTCGATCTGCAGGACGCGTATCTTCATATTCCAATTCATCCATGCCATCGCCGTTATCTCCGCTTCGTTATCAACGATCGTCGATTCGAATGGCAGGTTCTCCCATTCGGGGTCAATGTAGCCCCCTGGTTGTTTACCCGCATTACCTCTCCGGTCATGGCATTTCTACACCTGCGAGGTATTCAGATAGAGGTTTATATAGACGACATCCTTCTATGGGCAGCGGACGAGGCCCGTCTCAACGTGCAAGTCCAGTTCACGCTTCTGGTGTTACGGCATCTAGGATTCATCCCTCATCCTCTCAAGTCAGAGTTGGTTCCGGCTCAAGTTCGCCGTTACATCGGCGCAGTGTTCGATACTTATCATCAGCGAGTATACCCGCCGGAGGATCGTTGGGACAAAATTCAGCTGTTAATCCGAAAGTTTTTGTCATCAACGTCACGGACACGTCAACAGTGGCAAAGTTTGGTAGGTTTGCTCACTTCCACTCAGGACTTAACTCATTACGGCCGACTACAGGTGCGTCCACTACAGTATCATCTGTACCCTTACCTACAGACACCTTCCATCAATCCAGCGGTGCCGGTATTGACGTCTCTTCATCCACATCTGGTCTGGTGGCAATCCCGGCTCAACGTCATGCAGGGCGTTCCATTCCGCTTTCCGGCTCCGTGTCATCATCTGTACACCGATGCGTCCGAGACCGGTTGGGGAGCCCATCTGGACATATTCAAGGTATCCGGCAGATGGCCAACATTGGATGCCTGTCTTCACATCAACCTTCTGGAGATGAAGGCAGTCATTCTGGCGGTGAAGCATTGGAGTCATCGTCTCATGTACTCATCTCTCCTCATAGCGACGGACAATTCCACAGTCATTGCGCACATCAACAAGTTGGGAACCACCCGCTCGCTACCAATGTTTCGTCTAGTTTGGGATCTGTACGAGTGGACTCGCACTTATCATATTTATATTCGCGCCCGCCATGTGCCGGGGCGGCTCAATGTCTTAGCGGACAGCCTATCACGTCCGGACACCGTTCTTCAGACCGAGTGGCAACTTCATCCAGAGGTGTTCCAGCAGATCTCCACCATCTGGGAGTCCCCTCTGATCGATCTCTTTGCAACGAGGAACAACGCCCAATTGTCTCTGTTTGTCAGTCCGATTCTGGATCCTCAAGCCTTCGACATCGACGCTCTGTCAATCAATTGGGACAACTGCCTAGCTTACGCCTACCCACCGATGGCCCTAATACTGGAAGTGCTTCAGAAGATTTCTCGTCACGACTGCATCATTCTACTCGTAGTGCCGTGGTGGCCGCGTCGACAGTGGTTTCCGGTTTTGGTCCCGCTCCTCACGGCCCCTCCACGTCGACTGCCAGTTTGGCCCAGCCTGTTACGACAACCGCACGGGATTTTCCATCACAACCCACGGTGGCTCAACCTACACGTTTGCAGACTATCCAGAATGCACTCGCAGTCCAGGGATTTTCAGCAGAGGTTGCACGAACGATGATTTCAGCCAATTGATCTTCCACATCGCAGCTCTATCAGGCGAAATGGTCCTATTTCGTCTCCTGGTGTCGAGGACAGGATGCCGATCCCGACTCTGCCTCTGTTTCCCTAGTTGCTGACTTCCTCCTTCATCTTCATCGGGATAAGAAGTTTCAAATCAGCACCATTGGAGGGTATCGATCTGCTTTGGCTAGGGTGTTACGTCTTACCTCTGGTGTAGACATTAGTCTTAACGATAATATCTCTGCGCTCATTCGCGCCTTCGCGTTACAGTCTCGCCGTACGCGACAACTGTTACCGAAATGGGATATCGGTGTGGTTCTGTGTGCTCTGATTCGTCCGCCCTTTGAACCTTTAGAATCCGCTTCTATCAAAGCTGTGTCTTATAAGACGGCCTTTTTGGCGGCGTTTGCTTTAGCGTCTAGAGTGTCTGAACTTCATGCTCTTGAAAGATCTTCTATGACCTGGACGGCGGATTGGTCGCGCATTTCTTTTCGGCCCATTCCTGAATTTATTGCCAAAAATGAGTCTGTGCGTTCAGGTCCGTGCGCTCAACGATCGTACTCCATTCCTGCGTTGTCAGACTTTGTGCATGGGCTCGAAGACGACCTCCTGTTATGCCCAGTCCGAGCGATTCGCCACTATCTTACTCGTACCGACTCCGCTCGCGGCTCTCGGCGCCTGTTATTTCTGTCTCTTCGCCCGTCGGCTTTGCGTGACATTACCAAAAATACCATCGCCGCGTGGTTGAAGAAAACCATTAAATGGTCTTATCAATTGGCCATAGACGCTCCCCCTCTGTTGTCGGCTGCCTCTTCTCATGAGATTCGCGCCATTGCCACGTCATGGCCATTATGGAAAAATCTGTCCCTCCATGACATTGTCCAATCTTGTGCCTGGACGGCGAACTCCACGTTCACCAACTTCTATCTGAGAGATATGTCAGTCCAGTCAGAAGGGATAACCACACTTGGGCCGTTAATAGCGGCCCAGCACGTGGTCAAGTAAATTTTCAAAAAGAAGGGGGGGGGGGCGGCATTTTGTATCATCGCAGCAAATCTGCAAATTGCTGTATCATCTCATCTCATTCATACTATTAGTCCACATTTGATTGATCACATATTGAAGAAAGAAATAAGTTCGGATGGACAACCTTGGATCCTCTAAAGAGATGTCGGACACTAAATCACCACTCTAAGATGCCTGACTCCATGGTGAGTGTGATCTTTACCTTAATTGCGGTTTGATTGTGTCTTTCAGGTTGAATCTGACTTCCTTCTTATGATCTCAGCTACGTCATCTACGCTCAACTCCCAAGAAGCAAGTTGGACGTGAGACGATTGTGGACTGAGTATGGTGTGGCTTGGCGACCTCTAGGCACGGACCAGTTATGCTTCACCCGGTTTTAGGAACAGCCAAGAATCTGCATACAGATAAGCCTTACCAAGTAGACCCAATAGCCCTAGTGGTACCGGTCCCTTCCTCTTGGTATAGATGGCTTCCCGAGTAGACTCAACAACTCTTTGAGTAGGGGTCCTTTCTCGGTAGAAAATACTTCCACAGCTACATGGGTGTGGACAATCAAGATAAGTACAACTGTATCTTATCCACATTTTAACCTTTTTAACGGTCATTGACCAGGGTTTCAATTGTTTGATTATTGATGTCTTATATCCATGTCTGTGTCTTCCCAGCGGTTACTTAGCCTACCTTTGAATCTGCTACTTGGCCGAGGTTTCCCTCCTTCCACCTGTTGGTACTGAGGCAATAATTGAAGCAGGTTTACGATTTAGGCAACGAATATTAAACATTTAGGAACAATGTTTCTATTCGTAACTAAATCAAACCTGCTTCAATTTAATGCGCCCTCCCGTCCTTCCCCTCAGACCGCGGCCTAGTTCACTACTGGTCTCGGTTATTTACAATGAGAAAGAGGGAGAGAATGGGCTGTGCATTGGCTTATATGGTAACCACGTTGGGAAGAGTGAGAGCTCTCCTAGGGGCGGATAACTCTATCTCCTAGGGGAGATAATTTTTGATTTTTAACTTCCGTTTCTACGTTTGATTGTGCATTTAAATGGAGTTTAAAGGCAATAATTGAAGCAGGTTTGATTTAGTAACGAATAGAAACATTGTTCCTAAATGTTTAATTTTTATCTGCATAACGTACCTGTTACAAGCGTCTAGTCCGTCATTCATAATCCAGCCGTCGTCCATTAGAGAATATCCGCGTCCATAATCCAAAGACCTATTCCATTTCCATATAACAGTATTTCAGCCGAGACTCTCTCTGAAATGGTCAGCGTCACTACGTCACTCCGGAAAGATACCTTTTAATTTGCGTAATATACCTGCGTAGCTTCATTTCAGACTCCCTCTAAAATTGTCAGCGTAACTACGTCACTTCGGACAGATACCTTTTTATTTGCGTAACGTAACTGCGTCCCTTCAACAGAGACCTTCTCTGAAATTGTCAGCGTCACTACGTCACTTCGGACAGACACCTAACCTCTGAAGCTGTCAGCGTCTCTACGTCACTTCGGAGAGATACCTTTTTATTTGCGTAATGTACCGGTACTTGCGTCATTTCATCCGAGACTCTCTCTGAAATGGTCAGCGTCGCTACGTCACTCCGGAAAGATATCCGTTTTTCTGTGTAAGGTACCTGCTCCATTTCACCCGAGACTCTCTGAAATGGTCAGCGTCACTACGTCACTCCAGATAGATACCTTTTAATTTGCGTAACGTACCTGCGTAACTTCAGGTGAGACTCCATCTAAAATTGTTAGCGTAACTACGTCACTTCGGACAGATACTTTTTTATTTGCGTAACGTAACTGCATCACTTCATGAGAGATCTTCTCTGAAATTGTCAGCGTAACTACGTCACTTCGGACAGATACCTTTTTATTTGCGTAACATACTTGCATCATTTCATCCGAGACTCTCTGAAATGGTCAGCGTCACTACGTCACTCCGTCACTCCGGGAAGATACCTTTTAATTTGCGTAATGTACCTGAGTAACTTCAGTTCAGACTCCCTCTAAAATTGTCAGCGTAACTACGTCACTTCGGACAGATACCTTTTTATTTGCGTAAGGTAAATGCGTCACTTCAACAGAAACCTCTGAAATTGTCAGCGTAACTACGTCACTTCGGACAGATACCTTTTTATTTGCGTAACATACTTGCGTCATTTCATCCCAGACTCTCTCTAAAATGGTCAGCATTACTACATGACTCCGGAAAGATACCTTTTTTTCTCCGTAAGGTACCTGCTCCATTTCATCCGAGACTCTGAAATGATCAGCGTCACTACGTCACTCCAGAAAGATCCCTTTTAATTTGCATAACGTACCTGCGTAACTTCAGGTGAGACTCCCTCTAAATTTGTCAGCGTAACTACGTCACTTCGGACAGATACCTTTTCATTTGCGTAACGTAATTGCGTCACTTCAAGAGAGACCTTCTCTGAAATTGTCAACGTAACTACGTCACTTCGGACAGGTACCTTTTTATTTGTGTAACGTAATTGCGTCCCTTCAACAGAGACCTTCTCTGAAATTGTCAGCGTCGCTACGTCACTTCGGACAGACACCTAGCCTCTGAAATTGTCAGCGTCACTACGTCACTTCGGATAGATACCTTTTTATTTGCATAATGTACTTTGGTCATTTCATCCGAGACTCTCTCTGAAATGGTCAGCGTCACTACGTCACTCCGGAAAGATATCCGTTTTTCTGTGTAAGGTACCTGCTCCATTTCACCCGAGACTCTCTGAAATGGTCAGCGTCACTACGTCACTCCAGATAGATACCTTTTAATTTGCGTAACGTACCTGCGTAACTTCAGGTGAGACTCCATCTAAAATTGTTAGCGTAACTACGTCACTTCGGACAGATACCTTTTTATTTGCGTAACGTAACTGCATCACTTCATGAGAGATCTTCTCTGAAATTGTCAGCGTAACTACGTCACTTCGGACAGATACCTTTTTATTTGCGTAACATACTTGCATCATTTCATCCGAGACTCTCTGAAATGGTCAGCGTCACTACGTCACTCCGTCACTCCGGGAAGATACCTTTTAATTTG
This sequence comes from Hanleya hanleyi, assembly GCA_036873755.1. Lineage (NCBI taxonomy): Eukaryota > Metazoa > Mollusca > Polyplacophora > Lepidopleurida > Hanleyidae > Hanleya > Hanleya hanleyi. The sequence continues at coordinate 30,392 of JAVTVY010006215.1, read as the reverse complement.
CGTAATGTACCTGAGTAACTTCAGTTCAGACTCCCTCTAAAATTGTCAGCGTAACTACGTCATTTCGGAGAGATACCTTTTTATTTGCATAATGTACTTTGGTCATTTCATCCGAGACTCTCTCTGAAATGGTCAGCGTCACTACGTCACTCCGGAAAGATATCTTTTTTTCTGTGTAAGGTACCTGCTCCATTTCACCCTAGACTCTCTGAAATGGTCAGCGTCACTACGTCACCCCAGATAGATACCTTTTAATTTGCGTAACGTACCTGCGTAACTTCAGGTGAGACTCCGTCTAAAATTGTTAGCGTAACTACGTCACTTCGGACAGATACCTTTTTATTTGCGTAACGTAACTGCGTCACTTCATGAGAGATCTTCTCTGAAATTGTCAGCGTAACTACGTCACTTCGGACAGATATCTTTTTATTTGCGTAACATACTTGCGTCATTTCATCCGAGACTCTCTCTGAAATGGTCAGCATCACTACGTCACTCCGTCAAGATACCTTTTAATTTGCGTAATGTACCTGAGTAACTTCAGTTCAGACTCCTTCTAAAATCGTCAGCGTAACTACGTCACTTCGGACAGATACCTTTTTATTTGCGTAAGGTAAATGCGTCACTTCAACAGAAACCTCTGAAATTGTCAGCGTAACTACGTCACCTCGGACAGATACCTTTTTATTTGCGTAACATACTTGCGTCATTTCATCCGAGACTCTCTCTAAAATGGTCAGCGTTACTACGTCACTCCGGAAAGATACCTTTTTTTCTCTGTAAGGTACCTACTCCATTTCATCCGAGACTCTCTGAAATGATCAGCGTCACCACGTCACTCCAGAAAGATACCTTTTAATTTGCATAACGTACCTGCGTAAATTCAGGTGAGACTCCCTCTAAAATTGTCAGCGTAACTACGTCACTTCGGACAGATACCTTTTTATTTGCGTAACGTAATTACGTCACTTCAAGAGAGACCTTCTCTGAAATTGTCAGCGTAACTACGTCACTTCGGACAGATACCTTTTTATTTGCGTAACGTAACTGCGTCACTTCAAGAGAGACCACCTCTGAAATTGTCAGCGTAACTACGTCACTTCGGACAGATACCTTTTTATTTGCGTAATGTACCTGCATAACTTCAGGTGAGACCCTGTCTAAAATTGTCAACTCTCTACGTCACTCCGGACAGATACCTTTTTATCTGTGCAACGTACCAGCGTCATTTCAGGTGAGACTCTCTCTGAAATGGACAGCGTCACTACGTCACCCCGGAAAGATACCTTATAATTTGCGTAAAGTAACTGCGTCACTTCATTTGAGACCCTCGCTAAAATTATCAGCGTCACTGCGTCACTTCAAGAGAGACCTTCTCTGAAATTGTCAGCGTAACTACGTCACTTCGGACAGATACCTTTTTATTTGCGTAATGTACCTGCGTAACTACAGGTGAGACACTGTCTAAAATTGTCAGCGTATCTACGTCACTCTGGACAGATACCTTTTTATCTGCGCAATGTACCAGCATCATTTCAGGTGAGACTCTCTCTGAAATGGTCAGCATGACTACGTCACTCCGGGAAGATACCTTTTAATTTGCGTAACGTAACTGCGTCACTTAGAGACCTCTAAACTTGTCAGCGTCATTACGTCACTTCGGACAGATACCTTTACATTTGCGTAATGTACCTGCGTAACTTCAGGTGAGACCCTGTCTAAAATTGTCAGCGTATCTACGTCACTCCGGACAGATATCTTTTTATCTGACAGATACCTTTTTATTATGTCTCCCCCAACTATGTTGGGGGGAGACATCTAGTGTTTGTGCTGTCTGTCTGTCTGTCTGGATGTCTGGATGTCTGGATGGATGTCTGTCCGTCCCCTTGCCTTGTCTGCAAGATATCTTGAGAACTATTGGATGGAATTTCACCAAACTTGGATGGAAGCTTCATTGGGATAGCCCCCTTATTTGATTAGGTTTTGGTGTATGTGCGTGCATTCATCCGTGTCCGGTGTCCGTCCGTCCATCTACTTGTACATGTATATACAGGCCTTGTCTGCAAGATATCTTGAGAACTACTGGACGGAATTTCACCCCACTTGGATGGAAGCTTTAGTGGGATAGCCCCTCATTTGATTAGATTTTGGTGTGTGTGCGTGCATTCATCCATGTCCGGTGTCCGTCCGTCCGTCCATCTACTTGTACATGTATATACAGGGCTTGTCTGCAAGATATCTTGAGAACTACTGGACGGAATTTCACCAAACTTGGATGGAAGCTTCAGTGGGATAGCCCCCTCATTTGATTATGTTTTGGTGTGTGTGCGTGCATTCGTCCATGTCCGGTGTCCGTCCGTCCGTCCGTCCATCTACTTGTACATGTATATACAGGGCTTGTCTGCAAGATATCTGGAGAACTACTGGACAGAATTTCACCAAACTTGGATGGAAGCTTCATTGGGATAGCCCCCTCATTTGATTAGGTTGTGGTGTATGTGCATGCATTCATCCGTGTCCGGTGTCCGTCCGTCCGTCCATCTACTTGTACATGTATGTACAGGCCTTGTCTTCAAGATATCTTGAGAACTACTGGACGGAATCTCACTCCACTTGGATAGAAGCTACAGTGGGATAGCCCCCTCATTTGATTAGGTTTTGGTGTGTGTGCGTGCATTCATCCATGTCCGGTGTCCGTCCGTCCGTCCATCTACTTGTACATGTATATACAGGGCTTGTCTACAAGATATCTGGAGAACTACTGGACAGAATTTCACCAAACTTGGATGGAAGCTTCATTAGGATAGCCCCCTCATTTGACTAGGTTTTGGTGTGTGTGCATGCTTTCGTCCGGTGTCCGTCCGTCCGTCCATCTGCTTGTACATGTATATACAGGCTTTGTCTGCAAGATATCTTGAGAACTATTGGATGGAATTTCACCAAACTTGGATGGAAGCTTCATTGGGATAGCCCCCGCATTTGATCAGGTTTTAGTGTATGTGTGCATGCATTCATCCGTGTCCGATGTCCGTCCAACCGTTCATCTACTTGTACATGTATATACAATGAAAATCGCTTCTTTGTAATTAATATTTTTAGATACGCAGCTTTGTTTAAGATACTTATTGCTACATTCATTTTATAGCACTTTCCCTTAAATTATGTGCCCATTCAAGGCAAGGTGGGAGGTTGGGGGAGACGTGTATGTTTTTGCTCAAAAAAACAACCAGCATAGGCTTCATGCCGGAGCGGCAACTCAAGGGGCAAAGCGGAACCTCTAGTTTGCGTAATGTACCTGCGTCATTTCAGGTGAGACTGCGTCACTAGGTCATTCCGGACAGATACCTTTTCATTTGTGTAAGGTACCTGCGTAACTTCAGGTGAAGCGCCCTCTAAAATTGTCAGCGTAACTATTCACTCCAGACAGATACCTTCTTATTTGCGTAATGTAACTGCTTCACTTCATGTGAGGCCCTCGCTAAAATTGTCCAAGTCACTTCAGACAGATACCTTTTAATTTGCGTAACGTATCTGCGTAAGTTGAGGTGAGACCCTGTTTAAAACTGTCAGTATATCTATGTCACTCCGGACAGATACCTTTTCATTTGCGTAACCTACCTGCGTAACTTCAGGTGAGACTCCCTGTAAAATTTTCAGGATCACTACTCCACTCTGAACAGTTTGCACATGGGCAAACTACATATACTTTTCACATGATAACTTATATCAATGGGAAAAATAATCTTATTATAAACTTTTTATCACTTGGTCAATAGAGGTATAACATTGAACTGAAAAGCGATCAGAACATTTGACTATCTTCATTGCACGAAAGAGAAGACATCTCTAGATATGAAGTTATATTTCAATGATGGACATTGTTTAACCAAGAAATGCTATAGAACTCCAAATAGACAAACTACATGTATTCATCAAGTGTTAGGCTGGCTGCTTACATCTGGATTTCAAGTATTATTTGTTGAACCAAGAAATGCTATAGAAATTCAAAAGTGACAGGTTACCAGTAATACCTGTTACATGTGTAGTTCACATACATCTATAATATGATAAACCACTAGAGTAGATGTCGTGAAATTGATAATAACATACACAGATGTCTGTGTTATTTCATATATTTTCGCCTGAATATCATTCTTGGAATTTTTCTGGAATTCTTTGGAATCTATTCAGGTACATATAGGCTGCTCACATTGAAATCCAGGTATTTGTTTAACCAAGAAAGGTTATAGTATTATTGACTTTAAAGGGCCTGGGCCTGGTCTAGAATTTTAGGTTAGGTACCCATACACACCACCGTGGCAAGGCATAGTGAAACTGGCTGCAGTGCAGCACAAAACCCATGTATGCTCTCTGAGTATTAAATGCTCTACAATACAATCTGGCAAATTGATATTTAGCAACATTACTTTGTTTCAGCATGTTTAGAGAACGATTTTGTAATCACTCCCCCCCCCCCCAAAATGTATATCATTTGCTCAATTGCACTCCCAAACTCATATGGTCCCCAAACAATATAACATGTTAATCAGGCCCAGGGTTGCATGATTAAACCTTATCTGATACTGGACTACACAAACATTCCTCCCTGACCTCACTTTGACAGTGGACTACATGAATATTCCTCCCTAACCAGCTTTGAATCTGTTCGGAGTGACGTAGTGACGCAAACAATTTTAGAGAGGGTCTTGCCTGAAGTAACGCGGTTAAGTTATCCAAATAAAAAGGTATTTGTTCGAAGTGACGTAGTGACGCTAACAATTTTAGAGAGGGTCTCACCTGAATTTACGCAGGTACGTTACACAAATAAAAAGGTGTCTCTCTGGAGTGATGTAGTAACGCTGACAAGTTTAGAGAGAGTCTCACCTGAACTGATACAGGTAGGCTACATTACGCAAATTAAAGGTAACTGTCCGAAGTGAAGTAACACTGACAATTGTAGAGAGAGTATCAACGTGATGCAGGTACGTTACACAAATAAGATGATATCGGTCCGAAATGACGCAGTGCCGCTGACAATTTTAGAGACCGTCTCACGCTAAGTTACGCAGAAACTAAAAAGGTGTCTGTCTGAAATGACGTAGTGCGCTGACAATTTCAGAGACAGTCTCATGCGAAGTTACGCAGAAACGTTACGCAAACAAAAAGGTGTCTGTCTGAAGTGACGTAGTGACGTTGAAATTACAGAGGGAGTCTCACCTGACGTTATGCAGGTACGTTTACGCAAATAAAAAGGTATCGGTCTGCAGTGACGTAATGTCGCTCCCAATTTTAGAGAGGGTGCACGTTACGCAGGAACGTTATGTAAATAAAAAAGTATCTGGCCGAAGTGACGTAGTGACGCTAACAATTTTAGAGGGGTCTCACGTGAAGTTTACAAAGGTACATTACACAAATAAAAAAGTGTCTCTCTGGAGTGATGTAGTGACGCTGACAATTGTAGACAGTCTCAGCTGAAGTGATGTAGGTACGTTACGCAGGTTACCTCCCTTTTTCCCCCCACCACCCACCCCAGTGGTCCTCTCTTTCTCGTGAGTTCTTACATGAGGGATGAACCGACCAATCGAAATGTCAGTTTCTCCAGCAGACTGTTTCATTCACATCCCGCGAGACTCGCTTCAACATCACGACGGCATGAGTTGTAGACTGTTTCAATCGGCCCCGGAGACCACACCGAATAGCTGTCAGTTCTCATGCTCTACCAGGCATACATTTCGTTCTGCTTTGCGGCTCTCCATATAGCGCTGTAAGGGTCTCACGGACTGTGCCGGAGTTGACCCGAGGTCATCTGTTGCCACAGTAAACGAACCATTCTCAAAGAGAGCCGTGTCTACCCGCGGGAGACCAAAGCGACTCTCATGTAAACTGGTGACATTTTTGAATCTCCAATCTCAAAGCGAGGCAGCATGACATCACTCGCTCGACCGGGACTATTCTCCCGCGGGTAGACACGCAAAATGGTACATCTTCAGAAAATTTATTGTTTAGCATCATCAGATAAACAAGAATAGTACGATCAGACAACATGCAGGCGAAAATACGGTATAATTGACGTAATTCGTTGTTTTCCGCGTTTCAATGGTTGATCTTCAATGCAGAATCTAGGTCAACTAAATTTATGTCTGCTGCTTCAAACGAGTAGGCCATAAATAAAGTTCAACGTTCAGTTTTATTTTCACAACAAAACTTGCATAATGATAGCAACAAAAGTACATATCATAGGGCGTGTGAACAGTACTATGTAGTGAATGAAGAACAGAAATGCTGCAACTGCCTTGCCCTGGTCAAGTACATGTCACGCTAAGAACCTGGCACAGGTAATAAATTTTCCGAAGATGTACCGTCTTGCGGTAGACACGGCTCTCTTTGAGAATGGATCGGAACTGTGCGAACTACTTCCTGTATTAGATAACTCGCTTTCACTGCCAAGTATACATGCCGACAATAATTTGTTCGCGATTGATATGCTCCGAAACGGAAAGAGTCATTTTCCAATTATATAGCCCACGTTATGTTTAGCAATTCGCTTCTAACTCGGCGGAGTCAGCAGGTCAATGACAAGCCGTCAGACGGTGAAAATCATACGCCGCCTACTCACCCTCCAGATTTTGGGGGGATGGCTCCCATTTACACGTGAGACTCTTTCTCGCAGTAGGGAGTCTCGCGAGACGAGAATGTAAACGAACATGGCGACCGCCTAACTGGGCGAATTGATATCAGTCGCTACTCACCGATATATATTTCCGCAACATATAGTTCTAGGGTAATTTGTCAAAAAGCTGCTTTCAAACTGTGTGAAACTGGCGTTTTGAAATACAATGAATAACTGTTTAGTGTATTTCGAGATAAATATACATTTTGCGATCAGTAAAACAGTCAAATAGAACAGTTCTTGGTTTTTACAAGAATCCTGTAAAAAATGGCGAGACCCCTACAGGGGTAAATGCAGCGTAGCGCAAAACACCCTGGGAGAGGATGGTCAGTTCTGTGATGAGATTGCGCCCTGTTTAGTGATGTCATATGCGACCTGAGGAACAGTGCGACATCCAACAATCTGACTAGCTAAACCGTCACTAAAACACACCGTCAAACTACCACATGACAACTTCATGAACACACTCATGATGATAAATTTCGAGGTTCCACAATTACGGCCCTGTGAATATTCGTTAATAAATGATTTTCATAAATAGCTCTATAATTTTATAACATGATTATAAAACAGTTGATATCGTCTTTTTATTAATTAGTCCATTGTCATTCTCAGGATAAGTAGTATATAAAACCCTTATTCTCGTCTAAAAATGATGCTCAAAAATGATGCTGAGGATCAGGTGAGGATCACGTGACGTGACGTCACGATGACGTCATACCCGGGTCAAAGGTCACTTCCGGGTCAAAGGTCAGACCCAGGTCAAAGCTGGCTTCGGGGTCAAAGGCCACTTCCGGTCACGTGGCGGTCCAGCAAAAAAGCCCCAACCCAGTGACTCCCAATGTGAATCTCCCGAGACATGGTCCCCGACAATATCGCCAGTACTATGCCCAGCATAAATGGCAAGTGCGGAACCCTCTCCACAGAGCGCAATACACGAGGGGTATTGGCACGAAAAAATACCTGAAGCCATGGGAAGGAAGTCTTATTGTAATAAACATAATCTATAGGTGTTGGACGATGTTATTATGACTAGTCTAGCATCCGTGCGACCCCAGAGTCGAACTTTTATTGTCCAGTTTGCACAATGAAACAAAATGGCGGCTCCGCTTGCTGTGGGGTTTCTCTTTTGACATCACGGCATCCATAGTGCTGCCCTCTTAACGCAAGGAAGACAACTTGCGTTTATTAAGTTTATTCGGAGTTACTTTGCTTCTGCATTAAGACAACTCTGACTGGGCGAACCCTCTGTGGGCGCAAATTTCGGGTCATCTCCCCTGATTTGCACGGGGAATGCCTGTATGGGGTATAGGGGTGATCATTTTTTTTCTTGTTTTCTTCGTCTCACCAAGTAAAACACGATGGGAAGGGTCTCGGAGCTATAAGCGGTAAAAAATTTGCGAAAAGTTCACGGAGGTCTGGATAGGCCCATAGGCCTACTGGCTCAGTGGATAGGCCCATACTGGGCAATTCACACATGCTCATTGCGGTATGGGCTGTGGGATCTTGTTTTTCACGTCTCGCCACGTAGAACACGATGGGCGGGGTCCCGAAGCTAAGCGGTGAAATTTTTTGAAAAAATCACTGTGCGCATGCGTAGTGGGTAAATAGCGCTGGGTGGACGTTTTGGGGTCTAGGTGAGCCCCTAGTGGTCCGATGGGGTCGAGTGTATAGGCAAAGTGGGGTCGAGTGCAATAGGCAAAGTGTATGGAAATAGACGTTTTGGGACCGAGAGGGACCCCTAGTGATCCGTTGGGGCCGAGGGAGGTATCAATGTGTAGCATACGTGAGGCAGTATCCGCCGGGAGGGGTGTGACGTCATTATGCGCATGCGCAGTAGATAAAGTGTATGAAAATAGACGTTTTGGGGCCTAGGTGGATCAATATTGGTCCGATTGGGTCGAGTGAGGTTGGGGATGACGTGAAACTGACGTAATTCTGCGCATGCGCAGTTGACAAAGGGTATGGAAATAGACGTTTTGGGGCCTAGGTGGGTCAAAAATACGTCCGATTGGGTCGAGTGAGGTATCATTGTGAAGCATACGTGGAGGAACATCCGAAGGGATGGGTGCGACGTGAAACTGACGTCATTCTGCGCATGCACAGTTGACAAACTGTATAGAAATAGGCGTTTTGGGAGGGAGGAGGGAGGGAATTTGGCTTAATGTCACACTCAAGTTTGTTTCACTCATATGGTGACAGTCAGTTTGGTTGGTGGAGGAAGCCGGAGTACCCGGAGAGAAGCATCGCCCTTCGGCAAGTAACTGACAAACTTTCACACATGGACCAGCTGGGCTCGAACCCGTTTTGGGCCGAGAGGGGCCCCTAACGGTCCGATTGCGTAGAGTGAGGTATCAATGTGAAGCATACGTGAGGGAGCATCCGACGGGCGGAGTGAAACGTGAAACTGACGTCATTCTCCGTATGCGCAGTAGACAAAGGTTATGGAAATAGACGTTTTGGGGCCGATATGGGCCTCTATTGGTCCGACTGGACCGTGGAAGGTATCAATGTGAAGCATACGTGAGAGAGCATCGGACGGGATGGGTGTGGTCTGGAACTGACGTCAATCTGCGCATGCGCAAGGGTATGGAAATAGACGTTTTGGGACCGAGAGGGGCCTCTAGTGGTATCAATGTGAAGCATACGTGAGGGAGTATCCGACGGGCGGAGTGAAACGTGAAACTGACGTCATTCTCCGTATGCGCAGTAGACAAAGGTTATGGAAATAGACGTTTTGGGACCGATATGGGCCTCTATTGGTCCGACTGGACCGTGGAAGGTATCAATGTGAAGCATACGTGAGGGAGCATCGGACGGGATGGGTGTGACGTGGAACTGACGTCATTCTGCGCATGCGCAGTAGACAAAGTGTATGGAGCCGATATGGGCCTATATTGGTCCGACTGGACCGTGGTATGGAAATAGACGTGTTGAGACCGAGAGGAGCCTCTAGTGGTCCGATTGGGTTGTATGTGGTATCGATATGAAGCACTCGTGGGGGTCCAGCCAACTGAGCGGGTGTCTCGTCCGTTATTATCATTCTGTGCATGCGCAGTCTGGCCGTAGTATAGAAAGCAGCAATTTTGCGGGTGTGAATGTGTCGTGGGAGGCGTCAAAGTGAAGCTGTGGTGGTGTAGACCACGATTTCAGGGATGTTCACGTCATCTGTGACGGCAGTGGTGACGTCATCAATAGGAGTAGTAGCCAAAGTGGGTATTCTGGGGGAGTGAGAAAAGGTGTTTGGGGTAGAGAGGGACCATCCGTGGTCAGAATGTGTCGTGGGAGGCGTCAAATTGAAGCTCTCGTGGTGTAGACCACGATTTGAGGGAAGTTCACGTCATCTGTGACGTCATTGATGACGTTATCAGTAGGAGTAGTAGCCAAAGTGGGTATTCTGGGGGTGTGAAAGAAGGTTTTTGCAGTCGAGTGGGACCATCCGTGGTCCGAATGGGTCGTGGGAGGTGTCATCTTTGAGCTCTCGTGGGGGAGCGTCCGACTGGACTAGTGTGTCGTCCGTTGCGCAGTCGCAGTCGGGCGGTAGTATAGGAAGCGGGCATTTTAGGGGTGCGTGAGGTATGTTTCAGGGAACATCCCCGGTCCGAATGGGTCGTGTGGAGGTATCAATGTGAAGCTCTCGTGATACAGATCACGATTTCAAGGATGTCCATGTCATCTGTGTGACGTCATCAGTTCGAGTAGTAGCCAAAGTAGGCGTTTTAGTGGATGTGAAGGAAGGTGTTTGGGGTAGGGAGGGTCCATCCGTGGTCCGAATGCATCGTTTGAGGTGTCAAAGTGAAGCTCTCGGTGTAGAGACCACGAGTTGAGGGATGTCCACGTCAGCTGTGATGTCATTGGTGACGTCATCAGTAGGAGTAGTAGCGAAAGTGAGCATTTTGGGGTGTGAAGGAGGGTGTTTGGGGTAGAGATGGACCATGTTCGGTCCAAATGGCCCGATTGTGGTATCCCAGTGAAGTTTTGGTGGGGTAGAGTCGGACTGGCGTGTGTTTCATTGGAAGTCGCACCAATCTGCGCATGCGCAGTTGGAGTGTAATAATTAAAGTGGTTATTTTGGAGGTGCGCAAGGGTATATGTGAGAGATTGAAGTTCTATATCTCGTCCAAGGGTGGTGTGTAGGGTGTCAAATCGAAGCTCTCGTGATAGACCACGATTTGAGTGATATCCACGTCATCTGTGACGTCATCAGTACGAGTAGTTGCGAAAGCGGTCATTTTATGTGTGCAAAGGAGTGCGTTTGAAAGGGGCCATCTTCGGTCTGGCTATCTGGTAGAGTTACCTGTGTGTGTGTGTGTGTGTGTGTGTGTGCGTGTACGTGTGTGTGTGCGTGTGCATGGTGTGCATGCGTGTGTGTGTGGTGTATCCTGTATCCTTGGAGTTCAGAAATTTTGAAGTCTGAGCTTGGAGCTCAGTGACGGGCTCTGAGCTTGGAGCTCAGAGCTCAGAAGTGACGTCATCGTTCGCATGCGCACGCACCTGTGGAGCACCCTTTACCTGATAGCCCGTAGAGCATAGGGTACACCAGGGTGCGGGTGCAGCACAGGTGCGCGCGCATGCGAACGATGACGTCACTTCCGAGCTCTGAGCTCCAAGCTCAGACTCCAAAAGCTCCGAGCCCCAAGGGTACAGGATGCACAACACACACACGCATGCACACGCACACACGCACATTCACACACGCGCACACAGGCACACACACGCACACACATACGTACACACACACAGCGGGAGCTACCACCTCCACCGGGCGTTGACGGGCGTCAACGTCCGGTGGTGGTGGTGGTGGTAGTGGTGGTGTGTGATGGTTGTAGTAGTGGTGTGTGGTGGTGTCTGTACATATGGGGATTAACCCATGTCCCTCATCAGTCCATAGGATTGGTCGAATAATCAAATTTTCGCTACCACTCGTACTGATGACGTCACCAATGACGTCACAGATGACATGGAAATCACTCAAGTCGTGGTCTACACCACCAGAGCTTCAAGATGACACCTTACACTCCATCTTTGGATGAGATATAGAACCTCAATCTCTCAAATATACCCCTGGGCACCTCAAGAATAACCACTTTACTTACTACACCCCGATAGCGCAAACAAGTGTTGAAGAACATGCTGCCGTTACCGTATCCTGGCCTGCTCGAATACGCTTAGGCCAAAGCGATTCTGGTTGAAGATTAAACTTTCTCAAACGACCGCTTCTGATTGAACAATAGCCTACTTGTCAATGCACCTGTGGTGCACCCACACCCTGGTGTACCGTATACCCTACAGGCTATATGGTACAAGGTTCACCTGTGAAAATGCCCTTTCTCTACTACTAACCGATTGCGCATGCGATGAATAACTGGATTTCCGATAGCAACCACCCCAGTCGGACTCTATCCCACAAGTGCTTCCTCCACGACTGAGCATGCGCAGAATGAATGGACTCCCACTACAAATCACACCAGCCTGATTCGCCCCCACGAGTGCCCCAAACTACGACACCAACACCACCCATTTGGACCCCAGATCTTTCATATGCCCTTTCCTATGGGTTAATGTATAGGGAAACACATGTCTCCAACGATGCTGTGATTGGCGGAGAGAACAACGTGGAAGAGTTCTCTTGTGGGGTGAGGGATTATAAAAGAGGCGGTAGCTGGGACTTTTCATCATTCTCTGATCCTCAGCCGACATGTTCACTTGTACCACTTGCCAGAAGCACTTTACTCGTCGAAATAATTCACGACGCAACGAGTCCTCCGCCCACAATGCTTTGCAGTATAATCGCCTGGGGAATCTAAGGCGCCACGAACAGTTACTCCACGAGGGCGCGACGGAACAATGTAACGATTGTGGTCAACACTTCAAACGGCCCAGTCAGTTAATACAGCACCAGCTTTTGATTCATGGCCCGTCACCACAGCTTGGGCGACCACTTCACGCTAAAGAAGAGCACCGGAAGGACAGTCCCACTGAAGACGAGCCCAGGGAGATGAATATCCCTGGTGAAGATACCATGACCAGCCGCCTATACCCACTGTCAAGGAGGGCCTGAATATCCAGCCGGACCCCGGCGACACGGTTCCGGGTCATGACGACATCGAACATTTTCAGGAAGATCCAGTGGATGTCTCTACCGGATACCAGTGCACTAAGTGACATCTACTGGGACCACTGGTTCATGATCCGACGACGTTTCCACCATCACCGCCCGCTACTAGACATCCCCCTGTACAGACCTTTTGGTCTTTGATATATCTTGGCACTTACGGGAAGTTGATGCTGGGTCGACATCGGGCCTTACAGACTAGTCTTTTGTGTTAAATGCCGTCATTTTCATCTGACGACGACACAGCTCACCAATCCCCAGTGTACGAGTTGTCACAGCGAAACAGCTCACCAATTACCAATATAACAGTTGTCAGAGCATTTCCATCATAGCTCTCTAGATTTGTATCTAATACCGCTTATGCCGGTGCTAGGGGCCGTGTGGTCATATCATCCAAGTTACCACATGAACAGGTACAATAAAAGCGTACCTGAGATACAACACATATCACGAATCGTTAGATTCTTGGTATGTGCTTTAGAATAGGTTAACCGGAAGATTATACTGTGAAGTCATGTGGCTCTGTCAGTATGTCGGCACCTCTTCCCACTTCCCTTATATGTGTTGTAATCTACAATTTCCGGTTGGAGGACCTGGCTCGGCTCTCCAACTTCGTGGAAGCTATCTTCAATGACCAAACTACGGCCTTCAAGTTAAATCTGGCGTTCGGCTATGTGCTGCAGCATAAGGAAACCCACCAATTCCGGTACTTTTACCCGAGCACTAACATGCGGGTATTTGATGAACCATTCACCATTACGGATCGACCGTCGCTGGAGACCATGCTGGCCAAAGTGGATCACTTGGATCCCTTGGAATGGGCGCAACAACAACGCCCCAACACCCAATGGATTGTGGAGAGAGTGACGAATGTCACGTTTTTCGTTCCCAAGCTGACCGATCAACCCATCGGCTGAACACAGTCACCCATGCACTGATGGATACCGTAACATGCATTGATATTCTATATGTCTACATGCCGATCATTAGAGTCTGCTCTGTAAAAACTTGTGCCTAATATTAGTGCTTGGAATAACAAATCCTGGTGCTTGATATTGTATACTGTGGATAAATAGGAAGACAGACATGGACACCAAATGGAAAGGATTGGCCAAGAGCAGCCAACAATATTGCGTCTGATATACGGACAATAGCATACATGGACAAGAAAGAGCATACGAGAGATGTAAACATACCCATAGTGGCTCCCCCAGCTTGGGTGTGTTGTGATGGCGGGGATAATTAAATATATAATACACAATATGCTTGTTGTTGATGTCTCTTTTTTTGCATAGGGTACACCAGGGTGCGGGTGCACTGCACACACACGCATGCACACACACACGCACACACACACGCATGCCCACACATACACACATACACGCACACGCACACACACGCACACACACATTCACACACACAGGCACACACACACGCGCACCCACATCACACACGCAGACGCACGCACACACGTACACACACACACACACACACACACGCACACACCCACGCACACACACACACACACACACAGGTAACTCTACCAGGTAGCCAGGCCGAAGATGGCCCCTTTCAAACGCACTCCATTGCACACATAAAATGACCGCTTTCGCTACTACTCGTACTGATGACGTCACAGATGACGTGGATATCCCTCAAATCGTGGTATAGAAATCGTCTATACCACGAGAGCTTCGATTTCACACCCTACACATCACCCTTGGATGAGATATAGAATCTCAATCTCTCACATATACCCTTGCGCACCTCCAAAATAACCACTTTACTTATTACACCCCAACTGCGCATGCGCAGATTGGTGCGACTTCCAATAAAAAAACACGCCAGTCCGACTCTACCCCACCAAAATTTCGCTGGGATACCACAATCGGGCCATTTGGACCGAACATGGTCCATCTCTACCCCAAACACCCTTCTTCACACCCCCAAAATGCCCGCTTTCGCTACTGCTTCTACTGATGACGTCACCAATGACGTCACAGATGACGTGGGCATCCCACAAGTCGTGGTCTCTACCGCGAGAGCTTCACTTTGACACCTCACACGATGCATTCGGACCACGAATGGACCCTCTCTCCCCCAAACACCTTCCTTCACATCCACTAAAACGCCCACTTTGGCTACTACTCCAACTGATGACGTCACCAGTAACGTCAGACGACCCATTCGGACCAGGGATCAAACATACCTCACGCACCCCTAAAATGCGCGCTTTCTATATCACCGCCAGACTGCGCATGCGCAGAATGATGAAAACGAACGACACACTAGTCCAGTCGGACGCTCCCCTACGAGAGCTTCAAGATGACACCGCCCACGACCCATTCGGACCACGGATGGTCCCACTCGACCCCAAACACCTTCTTTCACACACTCAGAATACCCACTTTGGCTACTACTCCTACTAATAACGTCACCGTTGACGTCAGAGATGACGTGAACATTCCTCAAATCGTGGTCTACACCACGAGAGCTTCACTTTGACGCCTCCCACGACACATTCGGATCACGGATGGTCCCTCTGTAACCCAAACACCTTCTTTCACACCCCCAGAATACCCACTTTGGCTACTACTCCTACTGATGACGTCACCAGTGACGTTACAGATGACGTAAACATCCCTCCAATCGCGGTCTACACCACGAGAGCTTCACTTTGACAGCTCCCACGTCACATTCAGACCACGGATGGCCCCTCTCTACCCCAAACACCTTTTTTCACACCAGCAGAATACCCACTTTGGCTACTACTCCTACTGATGACGTCACCAGTGACGTTACAGATGACATGAACATCCCTCAAATCGCGGTCTACACCACGAGAGCTTCACTTTGACACCTCCCACGTCACATTCAGACCACGGATGGTCCCTCTCTACCCCAAATACCTTTTTTCAAACCAGCAGAATACCCACTTTGGCTACTATTCTACTGATAACGTCACCAATGACGTCACAGATGACGTGAACATCCCTCAAATCGTGGTCTACACCACGAGAGCTTCACTTTGACGCCTCCCACGACACATTCGGACCACGGATGGTCCTTCTCTACCCCAAACACCTTCTTTCACACCCCCAAAATTGCTGCTTTCTATACTACGGCCAGACTGCCCATGCGCGGAATGATAAAACGGACGAGTCACCTGCCCAGTTGGCTGGATCCCCACGAGTGCTGCACATCGATACCACATACAAACCAATCGGACCACTGGAGGCCCCTCTCGGTCCCAAAACGTCTATTTCCATACCCCTTGTCCCCTGCGCATGCGCAGAATGACGTCAGTTTCAGGTCACACCCATCCCGTTCGATGCTCCCTCACGTATGCTTCACATTGATACCTCCCACCGTCCAATCGGGCACAAAACGTCTATTTCCATATCCTTTGTCTACTACGCATGCGCAGAATGAAGTCAGTTCCACGTTCCACTCCTCCTGTCGGATGCTCCCTCACGTATGCTTCACATTGATACCTCACTCGACTCAATCGGACGATTAGGAGTCCCTCTCGGCCCCAAAATGCCTATTTCCATACACTTTGTCACCTGCGCATTCGCAGAATGACGTCAGTTCCACGTCACAACCATCCCTTCGGATGCTCCTACACCTATGCTTCACATTGATACCTCACTCGACCCAATCGGAGCAATATTGACCCACCTAGACCCCAAAACGTCTATTTCCATACACTTTGTTCACTACGCATGCGCAGAATGACGTCAGTTCCACGTTACACCCATTCCTTCGGATGCTCCTCCACGTATGCTTCACATTGATACCTCACTCGACCCAATCGGATCAATATTGACCCACCTAGACCCCAAAACGTCTATTTCCATACTCTTTGTCTACTGCGCATGCGCAGAATGACGTCAGCTCCACGTCCCACCCATCTCTTCGGATGCTTCTCTACGTATGCTTCACATTGATACCTTATTCGACCCAATCAGACCAATATTGACCCACCTAGACCCCAAAACGTCTATTTCCATACACTTTGTCTAATGCGCATGCACAGAATGACGTCAGTTCCACGTCACATCTATCCCGTCGGATGCTCCTTCACGGGTGCTACACATTGATACCTCACTCGACCCAATCGGATCAACATTGACCCACCTAGACCCCAAAACGTCTATTTCCACACACTTTGTCTACTGCTCATGCGCAGAATGACGTCAGTTCCACGTCACACCTATCCCGTCGGATGCTCCTTCACGGGTGCTTTACAATGATACCTCACTCGACCCCATCGAACCATTAGGGGCTCACCTAGACCCTAAACGTCCACACAGCGCTATTTACCCACTACGCATGCGCACAGTGACATTTTCAAAAAAAATTAACCGCTTAGCTTCGGGACCCCGCCCGTCGTGTTCTACGTGGTGAGACGTGAAAAACAAGATCCCACAACCCATACAGCAATGAGCATGTGTGAATTGCCCAGTGTGGACCTATCCACTGAGCCGGTTGGCCTACGGGCCTATCCGGACCTCCGTGAACTTTTCGAAAAATTTCACCGCTTAGCTCCCTTGCCATTGTGTTTTACGTGGTGAGACGAAGAAACAAGATTCCACAACCCATAGTAAAATCCACAAGAAAAAAAAATGATCACCCCTATATGCGAATGTGCGAATCAGGAGAGACGACCCGGAATTTGCGCCTACAGAGGGTTCGCTCAGTCAGAGTTGTCTCCCTTGCCTCTAGAGGGCAGCACTATCGATGCCGTGATGCCAAAAGGGAAACCCCACAGCAAGCGGAGCCGCCATTTTGTTTCATTGTGCAAACTGGACAATAAACGCTTGACCATGGAGTCGCACGCATGCCAGACTGGTCATAATAACATCGTCCAACACCTAGATTATGTTTATTACTATAAGTCTTCCTTTCGATGGTTTCAGGTATTTTTGTCGTGCCAATACCCCTCGTGTATTGCGCTTGCCATTTATGCTGGGCATAGTGCTGGCGATATTGTCGGGGACCATGTTTCGGAAGATTCACATTGGGAGTCACTGAGGTAGGGCCTTATTGCTGGACCGTCACGTGACCGGAAGTGTCCTTTGACCCGGAAGTAACCTTTGACCTGGATGTGACCTTTGACCCGGAAATGACCTTTGACTCTGATATGACGTCATCGTGACGTCACGTCACGTGATCATCACGTGATCCTCAGCATCATTATTGAGCATCATTTTTAGGCGAGAATAAGGGTTTTATATACTACTAGGATATATATCCATTATGTGGTTGCCTGTCATCTCCTAATACTGACGGACGGCGTAATGAGGATAGGTCTATGCAATTTTTTCGACAAAATCAAATTACCGGTACTTAATTTTGTTGATTTTATTTTATGTCCCTTTTACGGCTCCGCTTAATTAGATCAGAGATGGATAGATGGCTTCGATAAGAAAACAGTTAAATGTTAGGGTCTGAATTCGCAGCCATCTGCTTTGATATAAAAGACAAGGAAGTTGTTTTCAATAAATCCAGAAAAATCCGTTCTGAACACGATATTTTCAAGACATCAAGTTATTATACCTGTTTGTTAATTCGCTGTCTGTCATCTAAGCCCACCAGGACAGATGGATGGATATATTTTAATACATTTGATTGCGTGATTTATATGAAAAGGCACTTTGAAGTTGTAACTTTCACCGGAAAAGGGTGATTCCATTTACAATAAGAGAGTATCGTATATATCTGTGTTTCTCTTTATTCGAGAAACATTAAAATCGCCTGATTTCTGTACAAGCTGAACAGCACAGAGGCTCGCGTGTGAAGCGCGTTTAATGCTGTTCGGGGGCATTCAAAGGGCAGGAAATAACGGACAATGTGGACAATATCAACACAGTTTAATCAGAAGTCTTGCCTGATTTTCTAGGTCGCGTCCCTCGTGGAATATTTTATCGGACTGGATAAAATCCGATGATGATAGGGTGAATTTGAGACTGACCAGTAGGCCGTGCATAGCAGTGTCCTGTTTGTTCTACTGATATTTGTCAGGCCTTGTTGCGCTATGGGACTATGGAAAAGTAAACTTCAGGTTAAAGTTAACTCAATAGAGTGGAGTTCGATTCTAATTTCAGACTCGATAATTTGTAATCTCCTCTGTCATTGAGTTTTTCCATGAACTGATCAGCATCTAAAATTACAGGAAGCAGTTGTTGAGAATGATCCGATATCCACAGGCGAAAGCTGCAACATGAATTTCCGTGTAGGGAGACGAGTCCCAAATGAGGGCTTAAGTTGATTTTCTCTCTGTTTTGGGTCAACTTGTGTCGACAATAACGTCTAGGGCTATGTGTTGAGTAAACGGGTCACGCAGCTGAAAAAGAATACCCAGCATCTGCAGCTGGAGACGGTTAACTTATAACGGACGACCTTCAGCGTGCCGACAAAATTCCCTTAAGAAATTCAGGTCTATTCAGACAGATGCGACACTATGTTTAGCTTCTATTCCACCCTAAATACTCGGATACGGCGCATAGATGAAGTTCAAAGAAGGTAAGTATATACGCAGTGAAATATACTGGGTATAATATAAAGTTACATTCAACATTAACCCTTCTGTCTACGATACTAATTGATATTTTTGTCTCGAAGAACATGTTAAAAATAGGTTCCAAGAACAAAACAACCTGTTGGGACTCGGACGACACCGGGCCGTCTAAATTATACCTATATATGTACGTTCGTGGGTCTGTGTATGTAATGTGTTTCGTCATCACACCCGTAGTGACCAGTGTCCGTCGCGGTGCGACATCCATCCATCCATCCTGGCCCCAGGCCTGTTGGCTCTGAAATATATACCGGTATTTAAAAAAAAGTGACTCATGCACATTTGTATTTAATGAGGAAGGAGGGAGGGTCCTCCACGATTTTGGAGCACAGATCCTATCCGTAGCCTCTCTATAGTTATAGTCTGGAATAAAGTTATTGAATTAAATTGAATTGAACTGAATCTAAAACGATTATGGAGTTGATTAATCCCTTATTAAGTTTACTCCTGCTATGATGGAAAAACAAAACGTGAATTGTTCACCCTGAACAACTTGAATTACTACGATCGATACCATTGTGCAACATTCGATTTTACTCTGGTATCTATCTTGTGTCCCGTGTGTACTGGATAGAGATTTTACTCTGGTATCTATCTTGTGTCCCGTGTGTACTGGATAGAGATTTTACTCTGGTATCTATCTTGTGTCCCGTGTGTACTGGATAGAGATTTTACTCTGGTATCTATCTTGTTTCCCGTGTGTACTGGATAGAGATTTTACTCTGGTATCTATCTTGTGTCCCGTGTGTACTGGATAGAGATTTTACTCTGGTATCTATCTTGTGTCCCGTGTGTACTGGATAGAGATTTTACTCTGGTATCTATCTTGTGTCCCGTGTGTACTGGATAGAGATTTTACTCTGGTATCTATCTTGTGTCCATGTACTGATAGAGATTTTACTCTGGTATCTATCTTGTGTCCGTGTGTACTGGATAGAGATTTTACTCTGGTATCTATCTTGTGTCCCGTGTGTACTGGATAGAGATTTTACTCTGGTATCATGTGTCCTCTTACTGGATAGAGATTTTACTCTGGTATCTATCTTGTGTCCCGTGTGTACTGGATAGAGATTTTACTCTGGTATCTATCTTGTGTCCCGTGTGTACTGGATAGAGATTTTACTCTGGTATCTATCTTGTGTCCCGTGTGTACTGGATAGAGATTTTACTCTGGTATCTATCTTGTGTCCCGTGTGTACTGGATAGAGATTTTACTCTGGTATCTATCTTGTGTCCGTGTGTACTGGATAGAGATTTTACTCTGGTATCTATCTTGTGTTCCGTGTGTACTGGATAGAGATTTTACTCTGGTATCTATCTTGTGTCCCGTGTGTACTGGATAGAGATTTTACTCTGGTATCTATCTTGTGTCCCGTGTGTACTGGATAGAGATTTTACTCTGGTATCTATCTTGTGTCCCGTGTGTACTGGATAGAGATTTTACTCTGGTATCTATCTTGTGTCCCGTGTGTACTGGATAGAGATTTTGTCCAAGTAATTCGTGTAACAAACTGTGCTAATATTACTAATAACATTCCCTCACAATAGCGCCTACACTTCCCCATGTGATATATGGGAAACAGCTGTGCGGACTGCCACAGCCTGTCCACTGATGTGTTAAAATCAATGCTACGTGAATTTATAGATCTGCCTATTACAAAGAATAAATTGTACATAGTCCCCAGAAAGGCTCTGTTACATTCTTAGACATATCATCAACCTAAGGCGCTCGCAAATTGAGCAAAAAATAATAAAAACGGAAATAAAATAAACCAGTCTCGGTGTACCGTTACTACATACCGGTTGGGAGAGCGAGGTAACATGGGACGGGGGTGAAGTGGGACACTTGCATTACTTCGCCATCTACCAATCAATCGAGTACAGTTTGTGTGCACGTGTTTCCCACTTCCTCGTTTATCAGAGCTGGAAACGTTTGGTCAAATGGTTAGTCAAGTGCTTTGAGTGCAGGAGGCCTTAATTAGAAGTTCATATCACAGTCACATATGATTTATAAATATTCACACTTCCATGTGTGTGGTGACAAGTATGCCAAGCAGGAAATAGTGTCCCACTTCTCCCTGCCCTCCTCTAGTATATTATTTCTTTATTTTTATAGAATAAATGTGATTAATAAACCATAAGTTTGCGAGTGCCTTAAATATGAACAGTTAAACATATTAAATCTTTAGTATCGAGATCATCAGCTGAACCCGCCCATCTGCCATGGAACCAAAATTCGAACCACAATGGTTCTACGCAGCACCATTTGATTGATGCTCTTTGTTTATGTATATATTTATACAGGAACCCCATAGCAAAAATGGGGATGTAGAATGCAGTACGAAAGAACTGAAACTGATTCGAACCAGTTTAAAATCTGAGTCCTGGTACTATTATCGAACCAAATCCATTTTTTCAAGCGACAACGCTACATTACACTAAATGAGTGTGCACAGGAGCTGGTTACTGTTGTTAATGGGTTAATTATTGGGTAGGTGGTTGGGGGGGGACGAGCCCCTGTGCGAGTGAGTAGCCTGTGTATGACCTTTCAGTAACATGGTGACCTGTTCTCATAATATAGTAACATATATGATAAATGATATCCCATCATGTCGGTGGTATTACCGCCCCCTCTCGCTATCTACAAGATGTCTGCAGTGAACCATATGTACGAACCATGAGGAAGAGTTCAAGCTTTCAAGAGATAAAAAAAAAATGATTAACTTTTGTGACATAAGGAGTTCAACGAGCTAAAACCATCTCATCTTACATTCATGTGAAGTCTAATAAGAACATGTCTTACACTTCATGATATTTATGGTTATATTTTTTGGACATTTGTAGATTTTACTTATTTTCTTTGCACACCGATAGCATAATATAACAGGAAATTTCCAAATGTATGTATGTGCATATGGCACACGGGTAATAATTGTGATAACCCTATATATCGACAGGGCCCGTGGTCTGACTTTAATCAACGGCGGGAGACTACTCTCCAGTTCTCCATGATTTGTCCATGTTAACGCATAGCGCTTGAGATAATGAGTAATACAGCAGCCGATTTATTAGAAACCAAAACAATTTATATGCTCAGGCAGACATGCAGCTTCGGCAAAACAGAGGATCCCGACATCCACAGACCAATTTCTTCCCCTAGTTTACCGAAACAATAATTCATGCAGTTGTATTCCATACACTCTCAGAAATATTCAGGGAATGATCCTGAATAGATCAGGCTGCACATCCACAACTCAATTTCAGGGATTTTACCTGAAATTCAGGAATAATTTCCTGAAATTCAGGTATATCATCCATGAATTAAAGTTAAATTACCTGAATTTTAGGGGATTTTACGCACCTGAATAGGGTCGGGAACATACTAATCAGGGTGGTAAATTTGCCTGAATTTCAGGGAAAATCCTCTCATTCAGGTATCATTTTCCTGAAATTCAGGAAATTATCCCTGAATTTCAGATGAAATCCCTGAAATTGAGTTGTGGATGTACAGCCTGATCTATTCAGGATTATTCCCTGAATATTTCTGAGAGTGTAATGGATTTGTAATAATATCGTTAAAACCGTGCATATTCTATCATTATTGATAATCAAAATCGTCTCCCAGACAAACATGTTTCACCATGAGGATATTATTAAACGCATTGTTCGCAAATGGCTCCAACAGTCTCATTCTAGCAGACTGTTATAGAACCTAGGAAGTTTCGCATAATAACAAATGAACTTTTTCTTTGTGTTTCAGGCGGTCGGGACAATGGATGACAAGACAGGTAAGTTATAACAGTATTTTCTCTATTTTTGGATCACACTCTCTCAGTATAGCACAGATTCTAATGCTGAAAATCGGTCGAGTCCCACGCGGGATTCGAACTAGCGACTACCAGAGTAAGGCACCCAATAGCCAGCACAAAATGTCGGCGATTAAACCACTTGGCCAGTACAACTCCCAAATAGGAGGTAGTATAGACCGGTACGGATAGTCTTGAAAGCGAACATACAGTGCCCCTCTGACATACCCCCTTCAGCTCCCATAGCTGAATACATAAGAAGATATTTTTTTGTCATTTAGAAAGTGATCGTATAACTATTATCTCTATTTTGGGATGACACTATCTTAGTATAGCGCAGATTCTAGTGCTGAAAATATGGAGGCCCCTATATATATTCTTAGGTAAGTTATAGTTATGTCGATAATCTAGCTATATAGAGATTTATTTAAACTTTCCACATTTTCTTGGATGCCAGTTTGGATAGTAGAACGTTTATGTCGAGAATGTTGAAACCACTGGGCGGCAATGGAACCTCTTTAAAATTGTAATGACGCAGCATTGGAACCTGTTCACGGATTATACATGATCGACAAGTGAAGATGGCAATGGAGCCATTTCACGAGTGGCAATGAAGCATTCTATGAAAAGGTATGGACTGTCTTTAGTGAAGGCAACCGAACGTCTGATTTGAAACCAGCTATCCAGATGGCAATGGAACTATCTTCGCAGAGAGCAAAACGAATATTAACCTCTTTACAGATTACATTTGAACCTCTTTAAGGTTGACATTGGAACTTCTTTAACATGTGTAATTTAAACCTCTTTACGGATGACGATGGGACTCCGAGCTCTCCACGAGAACAAAATCTTCTTTGTCGAGAACAGTGGCCCGTATAATTTCGGAACGTGAAGCTCAGTAGTTAAGGTATTACTAAAAGCTATTGGAAGACCATTCGACCGTTTTACATTGCAATCTCGTCGAGGAAGGTTGTGGAAGGTAACTGAAAGTATTTGTGTACATTAGCGGCACCTTCCTGTTGCGGGTGCAATACATACACAATTGTGGAGGGCATTATACATGATCATTGTAGAAATAGCGGAATTGCTTGTTTGGGACAGAGTGTGACGTTAAGACAAAAGGTACTTGGAACCTGCACCTGTTTCTGAAGTTCAATGGAACACCTTCACAGACAACAGTGGCACATTCATCTTATGCTTTTATTATTTCATTTCATACACATTTGGAATTGGTGCTAGCTGTCATATGAGGTAGATATTTCGATTATTGACTCTGAAATTCTTTTATGGATAACGGCCGAATATTGAACGCCGGTTATTTGTAGAAGGTAATTGGACTTTCAAGTTGAGCAGTACATGATCCGTGTAGAAAATTCCAGAACCTCTGAACGTCATTGACATTAGCGGAACCTTCTTCTGGAGGGTAGTATTTCGTCTTTGTTGAAGGTAGTGTATCGTCTTTGTGGAAGGTTGTACACAGTCAGAAAAATGGTGTTAATTAACACTAAAAATTGGTGTTGACTTCAACACCAAAAAACAGTGTTGAGTTACGCCCTACACCATATTGCCCCAACACCATTTATTGGTGTTAGTTAACACCGTTATTTGGTGTTAGTTAACACCGAATAGTGTTGAGTCAGCATCCGCACTCGTCGGTCAACACTAAAAAATGGTGTTGAGCCGGTTTCAACACCATTTATTGGTGTTAGTTAACACTGTTAATTGGTGTTGAGTCAGCATCAGCACTTGTCAGTCAACACTAAAAAATGGTGTTGAGCCAGCTTCAACACCATTTATTGGTGTTAGTTAACACTGTTAATTGGTGTTGAGCTGGTGTTATTTAACACTTAGTTAACATCTGCATATTAATAGAGCCTGCACCAATTTATGGTAGGTGTGCACGTACGGCATAGGTGTTTCATTCGACATATTAAAGTTGAATGCATCTGCATATTGTCAGAGCCTGCACCAATTTATGGTGGGTGGGCATGCACCGTCTTGGTGATTTCGTTCAGTATTCACTTTATAGGTGAACAGAACCATTCAACACCAGAAGGTCTTTTCGTTTAGTATTCACTTTATACGTGAAAGAACTGATCAACGCAGCGCTTAGGTGTGGGAAATCAACATACGCTTTATAGGCGATGAGGTTTGCTTCTTTCCTTTGTCCGACGTTATAACTGTCAGCTATGCTGGCTTTGGAATACTCTGGGCCAGCCAGCCCGGCATTGTCTTATATAAGGATAGATGCGGGGCGCGCGGACCTCGGCGGAAGCACTAGACAGAGAATCGTAAAATCCGTCCGTCACTTGCAAATTTGTGTTTCTTTTTCCAATGAAAAGTTGAAAAGCTGGCAGTAAAGCGCACTGTGCGTCGCAATAAACCGGCAAAATACGTACAAGTAAGTTTACTCTATACGTAGGGGAGACCGGGGCTGGTTGGAACGTTTTTTATAAAAAGATGACTAGGTCAAAAATTTTATGTGAACTTGGAATTGTTACATGTGTATATGATAGTACACCCATAGGGCTCTCTACCACCCACCAGTACCAAGTCCAAACAATGCCCAAAAAGCGTGTATGTTTAAAAACAAAATACCGTTTTTTCGTTCCAACCTGCCCCATATACGGGGCTGGTTGACTCACCCTTGGGGTAAGTTGGACTACATGTTATGTTTTAAGCATCAATGCACAGCTGAAGCCAAACAATGTTTTGTTTGGAAAAGACAAATGGTAACTTTAATTTGCATAACCCAGATCTAAAAAAAAGCTTGCTGCTCGACCAAATGATGTCGCCTAAGGTTCTAAGCAAAATATTACCATGCCTCTTCAGAAAACCGGTGAAGCAGTCAACCCCTGTTATTTTGTTGTCTTCCCATGATCCTGGAATGGGTTTGCTAATATTTATAGCAAATATAGCAATTTAATGATTTAGCAATTTATAGCAATTGGTTGGGTCCTGTTTCAACTTACCCCAGCTTCAGTGTTCCAACTAGCCCCAACACCACCTTCATTATTGATCAAGATCAAATTTAGATAACAAAAGCTGACCAGTCCAAACAAAAGCACCTGTTTAAAGATTATCCTTATCTTGTATCTCTTCAAACAAATGTTCCTCAAAATGTCTTGAAGTTTATGTTATAGAAGAATTCATTTGAGATGTGAAATATTTAGTTAAACAGAGCAAAAATAAAGAAAGGTGACCTCTGATGTGCACATGTGTTGGATCCAAAGCAATTAAAAATGGCTGCATGCACACTGATTGACCTCAAATTACCACATGACATTTGATGTCACCAGTCGAATATATTATGATATATTTGCAAAGTTCCTACCTACCCCTTGGTCCAACCAGCCCCGGTGTCCCCTATACGGCAATTATGACTGGAAAATTCCAACTTCTTGGTCTACTTGCTTGGTATAAAGTAATTTTTCAAACCAATTCAGCTTTAAACAAACCTACGACAGCGAGCTACAGGGCGCCTACCCAGCCGTCAAAATCCTGGGATTAACACAGCGGAAAACACCGTTATTGTCAGCATATAAGGCTGTTAATTATACAGATTGAATGATTGACTTAATGATTGACTTATTGATCAGGAAATAGTAAATAACGCAGATATATACTTGTTTTAGCGTTATTGTCTCGTTATTTAGCTGATCTGTCTCCATTTATCAGAATATAGAACGAGCCAAATGCTCATATCATTATGTCTTGTTGGGCTAAAATCCGACGAAAGATAATGAAATTCCCATGATGGGCAGCGTTTTCCTCTATATATCTGTAAATCCAATTCGCTGGTCTACATTTCAATAGCCGTATGTCCAAGCATCTAATCTCTCATTCAGAGCTGCCAAGTTGGACTGATTAAATATCTTGAGTCTTTGCGAGCGCAAAGCGCGAGCGTTCGCCCTAGGCGATCTGATTGCGAGATGTCGGCCATGCTGGCGGAAGTACGCGCCACAAATACGCAAGACTATGAGTTCAAATTGCATTTTTCTTAAATTTTGAAATTTTGAAATTGAAGTAAAATTCAAATATCAATTTGTAGTTGGCAACATTCTTATTGGCGTAAACCAAAACGGCGAGCCTGCTGGGTTTCACATAACCCTTGGGGTTTTTTGAGATCTGGCGTCAGCCAGAGGCTCTTTAGTATGCTGTAGGGAACGGACAAAAGTGCAAACCGACTCACGGGATAGCCTTACGCTGCATGAAAGTAGTTCCATAGAGATGAGTTTTGGGGATCCTTAGTGGTTGAAAGGCTTTTGTATGTCTATATTTAGTCACTAATAGTCACTTGGCATATATTTGATCCCTTATCTGCATTAAATATTACTCTGTTCATTGTTTTCGCACAAAATGTGAGATTAATACGCTCTAAAGTATGGCAGACTGGTATCGTCACTTTACCAAAGCTTGGACTCTGCTGAGAAAATTATACAGTTTAGCTGGTTAGGTGTATATGTGAGAGATGCTCTACCATAGCAGCCAACCTGGCCACCATTGTCTCATTATCACCTTTGCAGGCCACTGTTTGCTTTTCTCACAAGAGCAAGCTGTAACATATCTTATAATCTTTTCCTATCTTGTACTCCACCAGTCAACCTGTGGACTATCCAGAAAGTGTAATACATGTCTTATCTTATCCTGACTTGTGACATGTATAACCATCATCAAACTTGATGTCCAGCCCTTCTCACTCATAACACTAAATCAATCTATATTTACCCCTAGGTATAATCTCTCTTATTTACCATTTAGGTACATATGTATGTTCTGTACAAACTGACCTGTGGGTATTTAGGCCTAGACTTCATTCCACTGGCTCCCTTTTCCATCGAATTCTCAAACAGGTCAGTTTGCAGTCTCAACACAACACCAACAATACCATGTTTAAAGAAGGTATCATATTGCTTTCCTTATGCTGGTTAAATTAACATGGTGTTTATCTGGAATCCCGAACTGACGTATTGGAGGAATTATGTATCAAGATTAAGAGCAAAATTCAGCTATTTTGG
The DNA here is from genome assembly GCA_036873755.1 of Hanleya hanleyi. Classification (NCBI taxonomy): domain Eukaryota; kingdom Metazoa; phylum Mollusca; class Polyplacophora; order Lepidopleurida; family Hanleyidae; genus Hanleya; species Hanleya hanleyi. The sequence continues at coordinate 2,200 of JAVTVY010006215.1, read as the reverse complement.
TTGAGTCAAGGTTGGATGAGCACCTACTGTAGTGTCTAATTGGACGGAAATTAATTGGGTAACACATGGTTAGCCTAACGTGTGCAACTTCCCTCATTATAGGACTACCTTTCATTGTTCCCACAGATCAATTTCACATAAACTACGATAAAAGTAACTCCGAAAATGGAAGTCATTGTGATATAATATTCTATATTTCGGCTTCCATTTTCGGAGTTACTTTTTATCCTAGAACTGCCTTTATTTGGTATGTTCAACTTCATTATATTGGTACCTTTCAAGACGGGCCGTTCGCGCCATAAATCCAAACGTTTAATAAATTTAAACGTTTAACTTGCACCAACCAATCAGATGTCATGAATTGACATTTGGAAGACCTTTCCTGTCCAAAAGCAAATGTTTGCTGTTGTAACGTCCAATACTTAGACGTTTCCTGTCAAAAGGCAAACGCTTCCAGTAGTAATATTCAAGACTTTTAAACGTTTCCGGTTTAAGGGAAATCGTTATCGGTTGTGATCGTCCAGTCAGATTTTTTTATTGCTGCCGCATATGTTCAAACCTCAACATCAACACGTGTCCACTGGCAAAACGTTTCCGCTATGTAGTCTGTTTGAACCAATCAAAATAACCCTTACAAATATTCGAGCATATTGTATTCCTCATGCCGACCGTGCATCATGCCCTGCGCAAATTGTCCCCGTGTCAAAGATATTCTCCAAAACCTAATTTGTAAGAACGGTTTTCATTGGTTAAAATACACTACATACCGGAAACGTTTGCCAGTGGAGATTTGCACGTGTTGGTGTATATGTTGGAATACACGCGGCCCAAATAAAAAATCTGATTGGACGATCACAACCGGAAACGTTATCTTTTTAACCGGAAACCTTTAAAAGACTGAATTTTTCTTTTGACAGGAAACGTCTGAAGTCGCGAATTTACAACTGGAAACGTTTGCTTTACCAGTATAACCAATTACCAGTATACGAGTTGTCAGAGCATTTCCATCATAGCTCTCTAGATTTGTATCTAATACCGCTTATGCCGGTGCTAGGGGCCGTGTGGTCATATCATCCAAGTTGCCACATGAACAGGTACAATAAAAGCGTACCTGAGATACAACACATATCACGAATCGTTAGATTCTTGGTATGTGCTTTAGAATAGGTTAACCAGAAGACTATTCTGTGAAGTCATGTGACGCAGTCAGTATGTCGGCACCTCTTCCCACTTCCCTTATATGTGTTGTAATTTTAACAGGAAAATGTCAGTTCATAACATCTGATTGGTTGGTTCAAGTTTAAACGTTTAAACTTTTTAAAGCTTTACAATTTTCAAACGTTTAAGAAGTTAAAACGTTTAAAGGATGTGTTTATGGCGCGAACGGCCCTTCATACACCTTGTCACAGGATGTAACTTGTGATTGTGTTTTAGCCACATACATTCGGGCCTGGTGCCACCTGTCCTTAACTTGCAATTAAATATATAATTGTGCGTTTATTTCATTACAAACTGTCTTATCCCCCAATAACCCAGCTACCAGATCTCATTAAAGCCCATAGGCTCTAGTTCAATGTCGGAATTTTAACACCATTCTCTTAACACCGTTTTTGGCGTTGAACTGGTGTCAAAACACCCCCTTTTCTTAACACTGTTTTTTGGTGTTGAACTGGTCTCAACACCATTTTTCAGTGTTAGATTTTCAACACCATTCTTTCAACACCGTTTTTTGGTGTTGAACTGGTCTCGACATCATTTTTCAGTGTTGGATTGGGTCAACACCATTTTCTCAACACCGTTTTTTGGTGTTGAACTGGCCTCAACACCACATTTTGGTGTTGAATTATGTTAACACCGTTTCTCAACACCACATATTGGTGTTGAACTGGCCTCAACACTAAAAAATGGTGTTGGGCCAACACCGTTTTTCTGGCTGTGTATAGGGTAGTGTTTTGTGTTTGTTGAAGGTCGTGGAGACTAGTGTATCGTCTTCGTGAAAGGAGTGGGGAGTAGCGTTTCGTCTTTGTGAAAGGTTGTGTATCATCTGGTGGAGGTAGTGAGGGGTTGTGTATCGTCTTTGTGGATAGTAGTGGAAGGTCGTGTATCGTCTTTGAAGAAGGTAGTGAAGGGTATAGTGTATCGTCTTTGTGGAGGTAGTAGAGGGTAATGCATCGTCGTTGTGGAAGATAGTGTATTGTCT
>JAVTVY010006214.1:0-41777 GCA_036873755.1 Hanleya hanleyi | reverse complement strand
AAGTTGTGTCTCCAAATGAAAATCGTTAGGAAACTGAAGGGCTTCAATATTCCAAGATTTAATTCCAAGGTTAGAAATATGCAAATGCTCGTTTTTAACTTTTGAGGGGACTTCTACATTCTATTAACATGCAAAATATGCATAATTTTGGATGGCATTTTTTCGTCTATAACCAGATGCTTTATTACTAACAAGATGGAAATTATATTTCTTAACTGAACACCTACAGGACAGAAATCCATATTGCTGCAACTCGTCCTTTGTGAACAATTACTATTTCATATTAGGTCACATGATTACAATAGTAAAAAAAAATATTGTACATTTGTGATTATAGAGAAAGTAATGTGAATATTAATATGCAATACAAGTCATATGCAGATAAGATCATGCAACTGACTCATAAAACCAAGCCAAATGTTTATTCAAAAATTAACAGCAAAAAGGAGAGGTACATTTCTGGATTATGACCTTCTCAAACTCGAGGATGTGAATGGGCGCGGAAGAAAAGAGCAGAAGTGTGTATGACTTCAAGATTATATTGCAGGCCTATAGTGTCAAATGCAGCGCGACAAATGAGGCCAGTCAAATTTTCAACATTGAAGAACACAGTCACTTCAACACTCATAATCTGTGATGAAATTACGCTTACGATATAAGGGGAAATCCAGTTGTATTTAACCTGGGAGGTAACATACTCCTGTTATCATAAAGCCGATCCGGGGTCGAGTCAGCCAAACTTGACAGTAGAAAAAACATCATTCCAAATTCAGCGTACTTAACAGCTATTAAGCAAATTGTCCGTAACGCCTATCCGATAACAAGGGTGATCGGTGGACTTACAGCAACTCTTGAGAAGAATTCTGAAGTAATTTCCCTCCACATTTAACTCTTCAAAATGCATATAATAGGACGCAGATACACGAAGCTACTTCCCTGACTTAGATAAATTTAACTAATTTAAATAATAATCTAATGTGAAATAGAATAGTTTTTAACTGTAAGGGGAAAGCCGAAATCATGCATGAATCGATTTATTTCATCACAAGCGTCTAGTCCGTCATTCATAATTCAGCCGCCCTCCATTAAAGAATATCTACGTCCATAATCCAAAGACATATTTCATATAACAGTATTAGCACCATTACATTAGACAATCATAGTATACATAAACATATACTAGTTTCCTTTAAGAGAGAAGCGGCCAACAGTTTTAATGATGCCGACAAGACATCATGATGTTCCAAAAATATCAAATCCGTATCGCTGATCAGTATTCTTAATCCATAATATTTCTTGTAAAGTCATCTAGAGAATGATGTATTTGTCACGCTTTGATTGTGGCTGTTCATATGAGCACCATGAGGATCTTGAAGTGCATGGGTTCATACGGCCCCTATTGCATGTTTAATGTCGTTGGTCATTTGTCGTAGTTGGATCATGTTTATAATGTACCTCCCCCCCCCTCCCCCGCAAAAAAAAACAACACAACAACAACAACAACAAATTTTTTTGACTTGATTCTTCTATTACTCTAGTTTAAGGATGCGGGTTGTATTGTGATCAAGCTTCAGGAATGCGTCAGCTTATTGCAAACAAGGAACCTTATAGTCGTCAAATATCAAGTCCACTGTGGATAATAACATTAGGATACCATCAAACAAGGAACCTTATAGTCGTCAAATATCAAGTCCACTGTGGATAATAACATTAGGGTACCAGCAAACAAGGAACCTTATAGTCGTCAAATATCAAGTCCACTGTGGATAATAACATTAGGGTACCAGCAAACAAGGAACCTTATAGTCGTCAAATATCAAGTCCACTGCGGATAATAACATCAGGATAGCAAGAAGTAGTCAAATGGTCAAGGGTCATGATCGCGGACCATCAGCAACTCACTGAAACCCGACACACTAATAGATTTCGTTTTAATGAAGTAGTCCATTTTCAAAATTATGCTCTTGCTTTGCTTTTGCACAAGTTTTTTTTTTTGCTCAATAGCACAGACGTAACTAGATATATGTGTGTATTTGCGGTAAATATGGCGGGATTTGTCTCTAGTTGGATAGCTGTAGCTGGCCTACTGTAAACGGAAATATACCAGCATGGTTCGCCTTTGCGTATGTCGATCATATGTACAAAACTAATAATGTGGATTAATATACCACGAACGTCGACTTTAGGAGGAAGTGACGCCATTTACTTCCTTGTACCATAAAGAGATTGGCCACCCTGGGGACTACTTTTTCCTGGCATTCGTCGGTACTCGTACCCGGTAACGCATATTGCCTTTACGGTGTTAAATGAGCTGTAATCAGCGGGTGTTCAGGTTAAAAGGTATTTAATGACAGACGCGAAATCAGACATTGAATGCCCAGTTCTTTTCTGGTGGGCTAACATAATGGATAACTGTTAGTGGGTTCCGCATATTTAGGACGTTTCAATTTATTTCTGAAAAATTGGTTGCATGTGTTCGGTTTATAGGACACAATCCAGCAACGATTCTCACGTTATCAGACGGGGCCGTTGAAAAGTGCTCGTCTCAGAAGATCTTTGGACTGCAGTGTGGGATGGTACTTTCCGCGTGAAGAACGATGAGTGAACAACATAATCAGTATGTAGTTTTAGACTAATTAAACGCAACATTAAAAGAGTGGTGCATGGAAAACGATGCCGGCGTACTAACAAGAAGGCGTATACAAATACACTGGCTGCATATTTCTAAAAAAAATCACAAGGGCCAAAAGTGATGATTTGTATCCGAGCCACACTTTTATTGTAGATGTTCATGTAGACATCTTGAAAGACCTGGCCACATGACCCCTAACACCGGTTTGAGCGGTATTAGATACAAAACTTTCAGAGCGATGATGCACTAGTCCTGTCATCTGTTGGGAAATGGTGAGCTATGTGACCGCCAGATAGAAAAAAGGAGGCCAAACGAGGAAGTATTTATGGAATGCAAGTTCGTATTCAGAACAAATACCTGTGATGCTCGACACCGACTAAGCGCATCATTTTCCACCATGTTTACAAGTCACAAAACTACTGATTTATACGGAGGGCAAGCCTCGGGAACGAAGGCAGAGGAAGGACAGTTTCCGACGGGGCGGTGAAACTGTTAACCCTGGGAAGTAATGAGGAAAATAATTAGTACATTATAACCTCTATAGACATTTACTATGCACTGTGGACATATGACAGCTGTAGAAATATCGTCCCGCAGGCAAATGAAAATTTGAAATTAAGTTTTAATGGACAGAGATAGCCCGCCCACGCAGAACATCTCCATACTGCTAACAACCTCATGCATCTAAGTAAAAGTACTGTGGTATACTACAGCAAAAATACATATTTTAGTATAGTCTATCATAAGACTTCCATGTCTCTCACATTTAACTTTTACGTTTTTATTCGCTGATCTATCATACATTGATGCTCAGTCTCCAATTTATCATTTTCGTTCATAGACAAACTGCGCATGCGCATGTAGGCAGATTTGGTCTACAAATGATAATTATTTCCATTTGTCTTAATCAAGTTCAAGTAGTCGTCACTCCCATAACTTGAACAGACATTTGGATCACAACTTAATTCTTGATAATGTCTCTGGATCATTTTTTACCAAACTGGCAACTCAGTGATTCTATGAATTAGGCAGTCCCACACCCATGCAGCAGTAGCATATTGAGTTTCATTATGTGAGTATTAATTAGGAGCTGCACAAAACAAAGTCAAGCATGTGTCACTCAGGTTACGTGACTCACGTTACAATTTTAATCAACAATGTATAATCTGCCATAATATAACCTTTTAGTCACAATGTAACGATATAGTGACAAACATATATCGGTGCGGTTCAAATATTCAAAATAAAATAGTGATACCTCCTAACCACATTTTCTGGGACTTTTGTCCATTGTCCTTGACATCTTGACAATTTGGGCTTTCTTGAAGTAAATGTTTAAGAAATTCGTTATTTTATTATTTTTTTGATGCGTTAAACCTCAATATTGGGAAAACTGTTTTGCCATTTGAAGGAAACTTGCAGAGCTAATACGCTGAAAATAAAGTTATTGAGTCAGCTTTTCATGCAATTTAAGACTTTTTTCCACATGTCCCTAGCTCAGGAGTTTAGTTCTACAAGTAAAAAATTCGAGACCCACAAGGCACAATAAACCAGTATTTCAGACCAATTATTCTTCGATGTGTTACTTATGAATATTAAACGAAAACAATATCTTATTCGTCTTCTAATAAAAGGGAGCGGACAGAAAAAGAAAAACAAAGATTTAACTTAAACCAATTTTATAGAAACTGTACACTAAAAAATATAGCAGGGCAATAGAACTAGAACAACTTTGCGAAGACCTTAATGTTCCAGAATTATATCCCTCATAATCAGACGAATGGAGACCTTAACTATGAAGAAATTTTAGCTGCTTTAAATTCACTGATAAAAGTGAAGTTTTTCAGTAAGAAAAATGGAGAGACATCGGTGAATATTTGAAAAACTCTTTAAATTTCGCTTACAATTCGGGGAAACATTCAGGGAACAATATCTTGTATACCTGAGTAGCCTATGCAACCGGAGACCAAATAACAATATTGAATGTATAATATAAGAATGGGTCTTCTGCTATCGCACAATGAATTAAAACATTTTGTCAGACACTATTAATGAATAATCAGAACGGTTTTATGATGGAGGAGTTTTTGGAGAAGCAACTCGATTGACCTGTGACGTAATGCAATATACCGAGACGAATCATATCCCGAAGCCTTCGATTCGGTAGACTGGAACCTCATACAAAAGGCGATGGAATGTTTTGGGGAAAAAATGGGTGGAAATATTTTACAAGAACATATAATCATCCATGATTGTCAACGAATTCAGTTCTCCTTCTTTCTTCAGGTATCCCGAGCCCGAGGCTGTCTCCTGGGTGATCCTCTCTCTCCGAGTTCTAATCTGTGCAGAAATACAATCAGTCCTGCTCAGAAATGGCAAAAATATTGATGGAATAAAAATTAACAACTGGAATTAATTTTAACCCAATATGCAGATGATCCAACGATTTTGCTTGATGGATCAAAGAAAAGTTAAATTCTTGCTTGCAAACCCTGGATTTTGTAGCAAAGCTTTCGGGTTTAAAAATAAATTTGGATAAAAGAAAAGTTATATGGATGGGTTCCGCGAAGAACACAGATAATCTATACGAATTAAAATGGAAGGTTGGGTCACAAAACTCATTCCGTTTGCTAGGAGAAATGGTTGAGAGAAATCATAACGATACACTAATGACCATTGAAATGTCAGGTCGAAGAGAAGTATCTCGCCCATAGGTAGAATGGCTATTTTAAACCATTCTTATTGCATAAACTAAAACATTTATTGTCATCTGTTTGAGACCCTCCGCAAGCAGTAATAAACTTCTTCCAGAAGAGCTGCTTTAAGATTCCCTGGAAGGGGAAACCCAACAAAATAGCCAGAAAACAGGCTTTTAAAGAAGTAAAGGATATAGGTCTGAGAATCCACTCAATAAAACACTTCATTCTGGCACAGACAATGTCTTGGTTAAGGCGATTACTAAACGGTAAAAAAAATGGAAAGATTTGTTTCTAGATACTTTTTCAAATATTTTGAATCCTTTACAAATTTCCTCCTTTGCTCTAGAAAATTGTGCAATTTCATTAGTACCCAACCCTTCTGAAGAGATGCGCTGAGTACATGGAATGACTTGAAACGTGACTTGCACATTCTCAGCATTATGTTCATGATTTCACCGGATGATGTATCAATGACTTATCATATGACAAAGTGGAAGAGGGTTTTACTAGCAATGGTAATTTTTGATAGCTTAGCTGCATCTTCACCAGCCAAGTCAACTACATCGCAAAGCTAATGTACAGAGCAACGTGATGTACGTCGACTTGGCTAGAGAAGATGGCTTAGCTGGTAACGTAATGGTCTCTTGGTTTGCTTACTGACCAAAACGTTATCACAGGTTATGAAACAGCGAGGACAAAGATAGTTAAGAGGTTAAATCTGCACACTGCAAAATGGAGTTAGCGATGAATTCGCTAGCAATAAACAGTTCGATGGCACTACTGCCATGATAATTAGGGTAGGTATAATTCCCCATGATGTCACCAGGAGTTCTTCCATTCAAAATACTCAGTCGAGATGAGATACATAGATAGCTGAGTATTCTGTCATATCAATTACCTTACCATGTGTGTCAAGATTGTTTTGGGGTGTCTGAGAAGCCAACAAATAGAAGGAGGAGAGGTTTAAGAATTTGTCTGTGTGGTGCAGTATAAAATCGGGCAGTTTTTCTTGCCGGGTAGTAAAATCTCCCCAAAGGATTACGTTTGCTAATGCGGCTGAATGTTGCTCCAATTTTGCAAATTGGTCATTATAGTAGGATTAATCTATAGGGGAATATAACGAGTGGCAATGTATAGATATCTATCCCAACTCATTATGAGAGCACTAATTTTGACCCAGCAAAAATTTGTTGTCTTTAACATATGGATAAAACAGAGATTAAGATACTTTTTGAAGAAGATAGTAATACCATCAGATTTTCTGTCCGTAGCACTACTGTAGCACTGGCTGATTCAGCAAATCTATTTTACATACATCATTGTTCATGTTGATATTTCAGTGTAGTAATATTACAATTCTGAATGTTTGCGCTGAAGAAGTCATCAACACACATCTTCTTGAGTCCATCAATGTTTCAGCAGTTAATATTTAGCAGTTTCCCCATCTTGTTAGATAGAATTAAGGTTTTCACGTAGCTTTTTATCCGTGCATATTTATAGTTAATATATTTTTTAATTTTCAACTGTTATATCCCATAGAGGAGTTGGACAGTATACATGTAGAGATTGTAAGAATTCGCAAAACAAAGTGGGAGTATGGCCCATGATTTCGTAGATGGAGATATTTGGGTTTATTAATTTCAGTCAGTAGCTAACCTGGTTTAGTTATTTATTTGACTAATGGAGGTGTTGGGGATAGCTACTTCTGTAGGCACTGGCTAAACTGGAGTTCGTCTTGTGTAGCAATGGGGCCCAAAAGTAAGGACCTAAAAATAGTGCACCTCGACATAAGAACCACTCCGAACAAATTGACTATATCAAAAAAATGTGTTATTTCCCCGTAAGGAAAAGATTTCCATTTTTGGTCCTACTTTGAAGGGTACATTTCCGAAAATCGTGATCCTCGTGAAATACACTGTACGAGGGATCGGGAAGCGGAAGTATTAATATACATCAAAGACAATATATCATGAAAACGGTGAGATTATCTGGAACCGAACTGTATTGATATGATTGATGTTGAAGCTGATATCAACGTCAAATTAAATCAGTTCTGATTCTCATTTCATATAGACCCCCGAATTTGAACTAAGCCTAGATGAAGGAAATGCTCACAGCAAAATACAAGCGGAACGGCGAGAGTATATGATGTTAGGTAATTTCAACGTAGGCCTACAATATCTCAATCCAATGCCAAAATATTGGTCAGGGAAAACGGAATCCAGCTTATCAACTCCACCACGCAGGTGAAACGTTTATTGACCATACATTTGCGGGTGAACCTGAAAACATAACCCAGAGTACTGTGATAAACTATTCAATTAGTGATCACTTTCCAGTATTCATCAGGTCTCAATATTCGTCTCGAGCAAACTTTCAGTCCGGCAGCAGAAATGTATCAATGGTATTTGAAACGTCGAGGAGAAACGCTTCCCCGAGGATCTCCAACTTCAACCGTTATTCAGACAGATATGTGAAATGATTGTGTACTTTGTGGTAAAAGCATGAAATTTGGCAGGGTGACAGATCAACACATTCATATTTGGACGGGGGGAGGGGGGAGGGGCCGAGGTCCGGCTTGAAAATCCGTATTTGGCCGTCATGTTGGATTTCAAAATGGCCGCCATCGAAATCCACAAAGTCGCATTTCTGCACTTCTGAGATACATAGGAGGCCAATTTAAACAGTTTACCCACATTCGCGTACTCAAAGAAGTTGATCAAGACAGTTTTGTTGCAGCAGAACTGATGGATTTCGAGATGGTGGTCATTTTCTTTTCAAAGGCTGCCGAGAATCGCTTATTTTCATTGTTATGTGACTTACGTGAACAGATATACAAACTTCTACTTCTGAGCGGCCTAAAATGTTTTTTTCTATGTATTTGGACACGGGCTACTTGTGAATACGTGACACGTGCGGTTAAGTTTCCACATGAACAGCTTTAATAAAAGCGCGGTTGAGATACTAAGGCTACATCCTCGAATTCTCGGCATTCTAAGGTCTGAAAATGAGGTGCCAAGACGTTTTTCTGTAGACTGATATGGTTGCTTTTCAGTCGCCAAACGTCAAATTTACCCACCCTTTACATATCTCTCCAACTCATCCACAGAGCTGATATCTGGAATAGGTCACATATTGGGTATTTATCTAATACTCTACATTTGATTGACCTGACATGTGGCATTGTGTATTTACATCGGTGATGATGCAATATATGAAGTTAGTGACTAATCTCAGTGATGCAGAGAGCTACGCATAATTCGAAGAAATTAAGCTTGTTGCATGTATAGTTCCCGCAATATGGGTCTTCCGTTCGAAATAGAATATAATTTCTGAAAAGTCGAAATGGCTGCCATTCAATTTTCGTGCTACTTTTCCATCCCTACTTACTTGAAGAAGGCTCTCTCGAACAACGAAGAAAAAGCTAATCTCAAATGCGGCGGGTCTGTACGGCGGATATCTCACCATGACTCCCTTCTGTGTGAGAATTCACTTGCGACTCACTCGATTCAGAAACATACAGTCTCACTTCAACCATCGCAAAGAAACACCAAGCTTGTTGACGAGTTGTTGACAAATCTAGCGTCTAGTACGTCACTCCCTCGTCAATAATAGAACTTCTGCGCCCATAATTCATATAACAGCATGAATAGCACCAAAGTAAAAACAATCATACAATTCAAGCGCAAAGAGGAAATGCATTCTCCAGCGAGGTCAGTTTGGGCTTGGACTTCGACATTTCGCGACAGCTTGGCCTTTTTGAGTCCGCTTGTTTTGAGTGATGAAGTCATACATGGAATTTCTCTAGATATGTTTCTTTGGGAACATTTGAGATTGATTCTGACAAAGGTTCCGATTTCATGAACTATTTTGGCAACATAAGCGTTTTTGGTCTTCTTGCTAGCCAACGATTCCTTACTCTCTCCAGGAAAGGGTTTCCAATATTTCTAGACGAATCCAAAAATAAGATCATCTTAATGTGGAACACTACTTAAATTCCCTTTTTCATCTACTCCTTATGCTTATGGTTGATCCTGGATGTACATGTATACTAGCCAATTATCGTTATGATGCAGAAGTCTATAGCTGTTCAGGCGCTGTCTGGTAAATATTTCAGAAAATATCTGTTTGGGGAAGTTCCAAGTTTTCGTCTCGGTTTGGAATAATGATTTTTTATGCTCGCGAAACATCCAACTTACTACATCTACATGATCTGAGTGGAAGAACTGATCAGGAAAGCGAAGCAGTATTATTGATGGGAACCGATGAGATACTGGGTAGAGATGTTATCACACGATATGGCCAATTCTTTGACAGAATGAACACCAGCCCTGATAAATTGGCATGCCATAAGAGGTTCTGAGATCACCGGGTGCATTAAAGGAAATAGGAACTATCTGTCTTTGAGTCTTTCTGAGAGCTATCCCTGTGATATTATGGACTGTATTAAAGTTCGGTGAATTGGTTTTGTTTTCTGTAAATAGTGACTAAAGAAGCATCTTCGATAGAAAAAGCCAAATAAGAAAGTGTTGCGAGGACAAAGGACGCGAGATGACAGTATTTCCGGCAACAAACTTGGAACACATTCACCACATGGTGAATCAGCGTCAATTTTGCTAAATGGGAAGACGTATTGGAAGCCACTTTGATAAATCTATGACGGATACTCATGATAGGACTCATTAAATGGAGATAAACTATCTGTACAAGGATCTCGTGAAGCCAAGCGTGTTCTGTTAACAATGGCAAACCTTGTTGACGAATAGGAGCTTTATCAAATTCTGGTTGGAGAAAGACGATTGAAGGAAAAGTAGGGAATGTGAAACCTTCAAGCAATATCGTGTTCCAGGATTTGTTCTTACATATACAAATCAAAACTGGATTATTCGTACATAATGTGTGAAGACAATTCGTGAAAACCCAACAGGGCTACCCTCAACGTAAACACTTACAATCTATTGTGGTACGATTTCATGCATCCTCATTGAACATGCAGGTGTAGTCATTAGAATAAAGTTCTCGGCTGATTCAGATAATAAGATGTGGTCAAAAGTAAAGAAGGTTTCGGACGGCGGCGTAGAATCCAAGAGAGTGGTCATTACAAAACGTTGGAGCGTTGGATCTGAAAACTCGGGGATGTAGCCCATGTAATCAACGCTATAACGTGTTAAGATAAAGGAGATATTGACTTAAATGCGCTGGCTTCTGAAAATGGACACTAAATTGGCAGTCATTCATCTTTGGTATAAGTTCCCTATCCAAACTTAAGTAGAGAAGCTTCTCCTGGACCTCTTCAAATATCAATAGTCTCATTGTATGATCAAACAAAAACACAAAGATTTTCGTATAATCTCGTAGGCTATAGCAATTTCTTCAACGAGGCCGACCCTGGATTGACATTCGACAAGTCGCGGCACAGGGGACTTGTTTTAGTCAGTTGAGTTGGTCTGTCTCAAATGATAAGGTCATACATGTACCTGGACTAGACACGTACCTTGTCGACCTTTTTTGGATATCAAGCTTTCGCCATCAGCAATCTTTTCGCGAAAGGATATGCCACCAGTCAGAGAGTTTCAGCTGCAAATTTTTGGAAAGTTCATGGTATAAATTTCTCCTAAATTAGTATAGAATAAATTTTCATCAAATCTATTGCTATATTTCTTTTGAAACATCCTGACGTCATCACTATAGTTACAATAGAAATACCATATCACATATACGTATACAAAATTGACCAGGTTATGTTGCTGAGATCATCCTCGAAGTTATTAGAGTCAGCAAATATTCGTGATCAGTGATAGGTTAGGCATATTGTTTGTCGACGCGATGAACTGGTTTTACCATGCATGTCAGTTGACTGTACCACAATTGCTTCATCGGTGAAGGAATTTTATTCTGAGTTCCATTGCCAGATTCGTATTTAACAGTTACTCCAAAAATTGAAAAAGCTCATATCAGTAATCCATGTCATATTTGTTGACCACAATTTCTCTCACAATCGAACTTTGCATGGTAGAGATGATTATTCATAATGTTGTGGCCAAAGTGTCACAGTTTGAAGCATTGACTGGGGATGAGGCTGGTCCTCGGGTTGCTTATCCTGCCAGTCGAGTCGCCAAAAGTGTGATTGAAATCCAAAGTTCCAGTACTGGCATACAAAATGCAGGTTGAACTGATAGTTTTTGTGTTTGCATCATTTGTATGGCTGATTTTGGCATGGGAGTTCAACGACAAACTGAATCTATGAATATTACACTAGAATATATCAAACACAGGCATGCCAACATATTTCAAATGCTTGTCAATGAGTATTGTAATACTTTAATACCTCAGCGTCATTTAGTTCCGCGTTAACTGGTAACTCATATTCTGTAAACTCGTATGTTATCTTAGTTGTTCTACTACAACTACTTAGTTGTTCTGACTAAAGTTTACAATGACTTTTTAGAAAATATAGACAAAGGAAAATTCACTATTGCCATTATGATTGACCTTCGCAAGGCGTTTGACACCGTCAGTCATGAACTACTTTTAAATAAATTGAGGTCTTACGGTGTTGTTGGCAAGGCCCATGATTGGTTTGCGTCCTATCTCCACAACAGAAAACAGAGTGTAGCATTAGGCGGAGTGATATCGGACCCTTTGACAGTTACTATGGGAGTCCCGCAGGGATCCATCCTTGGCCCCTTAATGTTTATACTATTCATGAACGACCTGGAGGACGTAATTCGTCATAGCGAAGTCCATAGCTTTGCTGACGACACCTCTATCTACACCTCTCATACCAATCTACAGTCAGCGACCATTCAAGCCCAGTCTGACCTTGATAATGTTATGAAATGGATAAAAATAAATCGCATGTTCGTAAATATTCTTAAAACTCACTATATGATTGTTCGTTCGTCACGTAAATCACTGAATTTTGAAGCTGTTCAACTAAAAATGGAAGATTGTGAACTCTCTAGAACTAAAACAACTAAACTACTTGGAGTTAATTTTGACGAACATCTGACATTCAAAACTCATGTGAGCATGTTATGTAAAAAGGTTTCCAAAAAACTAGGTCTGTTGAAACGAACACGACATTTATTACCTGCTGATCTTAGTAAAATGTTATATAATTCATTAGTCCAGCCTTCAATCGATTACTGTGATATTGTTTGGGCAAACTGTGACAAAGGCCAATTAAGTAGGATCGAGAAGCTTCAAAAAAGAGGGGCGAGAATTATACTTATGAAACCATATCTGACTCCATCTAAAGACATGTATACAGAATTAAAATGGATATCTCTGTCCGATCGTATCGAGTTACACAAGGCGGTACTTGTATTCAAGGCTGTTAAAGGATTGGCTCCCAAGTACTTGTGCGATCACTTCAGCACAATCGTCCGACAGAGGACCACACGTGCTATGACACGGGGGGATCTGATTGTTCCTCGCCCTCGAACGGAAATGTTCAAAAAAAGTGTAATGTATTATGGTCCCAAAATGTGGAATAATCTATCTATCGACATAAGAAATTCTCCATCTGTGCCAACTTTTAAAGCTAGATTCTTAAAACATTTATGTCTGTGATATAGTTCTAGTATACATCGCAATATATCAGATTCTAGCAACTCTACGTGTATATTTTATTGCAAATGCAAATTTTTAATTTTGTTGATATCTTTTATGTCATATTTGTCCTGTATTGTTAAATGTATGTACTAACACGTATCCTGTTGTATATTATTAATTTTATGCTGGGCCTTGTGGTAGACTAGCTTCTGGCTAAACAAGCTACCCAGCTTAAATAAAGTTATCTTATCTTATCTTATCTTATCTAAACTGTATTTATTTAGTTTCCTGTAAGAAGTGTGGTCAACAGTATGTTGGCAAGACCACCCAAAGACTCCATATTAGGGTGAATGGTCACAGAAAATCCGTTAGAAAAAAACAATTGTTTATAGGTAAGCATTTTTCTGGACCCGACCATGGCTGGGACAACTTTAGTATCCAGATCATAGACGTCGTCTATCCATCTACCGAGGATTCCCGCTTTGGATTTGAGAGAAAAATTCGAGAGCGGGAACTATTCTGGATGCTAGAGCTTGGGTCAGTGTTTCCGTATGGTTTAAATGATGATGTCAGTGGGTTCGGCAATGTTACAAACCGCCGTTCAAATATATCCAACGTTACCTAGGTATTTAAACGCCATCAACGGAGACATCGCAGCCATGGTTGAAGAAAGTTTAACAGTGCGATGTGTCACGATCATATCACTTTAAATTACTTAGTGGGTTTAACTAACACACCCAATAGTACACAAAGCTTACGTATATGGTAGGCCGTGGTGGACAAAAATCGCTATTATGTATGCGTATATATTCGAATATATCTGCATATTAAATCGAATATATGTCCATATATATTCACAGCCAATCACAGAGCAGTTTTATATGTGCGTATTAAATGTTTTTGTATGCGGATCAAATCATTTTATATACATATTAATTCAGATTTCATCCCTATATATAAAGACGTTTTCTACATACTAAGTTCGATTTAATCTCCATACCAATTCACATTTATGTCGGACAATAATCATTTATGTCGTACATAAATCAACCAATAGAATCACAGGAATTATGTGCGACATAAATAGCTTCTCCTCCCGCCATAACTTCACTTCCGTGTCCAGAAAGACAAGCCATCAGTCAGTGGGCGATTTGTTTACAACTCGCTGACGGTTATGATACACGCCGTGCCATTGATGTGGCCGGTTCTTAGATGTTTCCCCGTGCTGAGATTTAATGAAGCAGAGTTCGAGAGTATTATTACTACAATGGTTTTATTTATTCATTGATATATTTATTCAATAAATAACCAACGTACCTGAATGCAATTACATGTTATCAAAAAGCTATGTAGCCTACAGTTTAAGAGTTGGGCATTTAAGAACCCAATATATAACATTCGTATTGAGCTGAGCTTAACAAGTGCAAGCTTAAAAGTTAGGAACTTTTTTAAATCGTAAACAGACTTCATATATATAATCGGAAAACTGTTAGTGAGGGCGTAAACGAATGTACATGTATAAGTACTAGTGTTCCAGGGTAAATGTTAGTTGTTTGTATTCTAAATTGCTGATACGTCGTAATTAAAACGCTGCTTTGGACGTGAAAAGATCAAGGTCCACACTTCGATGTGTGTTAATCGACCTGTGTATGAAGATGGGTAAAGACATCGTTATATTCTATGAATGAGTATTTTCTATTAATTCAACACTTTGTATGTAAAATTGCTATGGCTTACGAAGTTTCCTCGGAGGAACATAGAAAAATACGACCCAGAAGATAAGCACAGTTAAAACGTGCATTGACAAAAGGGGTGACTATAACAGTCTACAATCTCAATATGGCTACAATCTTTGCACAGGGTAAATTATCGTGACTCTTTCCAGCTATAAAAACGGCAAGCGGCTATCAAGCTATCGGACATATAATATCTTGTCCCGGATGTCAACAAAGAAAGGTCACACAAGTTAGGTCAAAAGTCGGATGCAACTTGTGGGAAGGAAAGCGATTTATGTCGCACATAATTCCTGTGATTCTATTGGCTGATTTATGTACGACATAAATGATTACTGTCCGACATAAATGTGAATTAATATGGAGATAAATTCGAAATTAGTGCGTAGCTAATTTCTTTATATATAGGGATGAAATGTGAATTAATATGGATATAAAATGATTTGATCTGCATACAAAAACATTTAATACGCACATATAAAACTGCTCTGTGATTGGCTGTGAATATATATGGACATATATTCGATTTAATATGCAGATATATTCGAATATATACGCATACATAATAGCGATTTTTGTCCACCGCGGCCTACCATATACGTACAGTTCTGTACAAGGGCGTCGCTACTTATGGTGCGTGTGGTGCGAACGCACCCCCCTTTTTACCCGTAGATTGGAAATACGAAAAGTATGTAAGATATCAAACCCCAGTTTAGCATTAAAATACGCTAAAATGCAGGAAATAATGCGTGAAAATTTTTAATTTCCGTCGGAAGCATGCCCCCGGACTCCCCTAATTTACAGTTCACGAAAGACAGAGATCAGCCATCATTTACCGGAGAATCACAATATTAAGTTCAGGAATGCAACGAGCAGTGGATATCCAATAGAACCAACGCATGTACAAAAAACACAGTTCCTGTTCGGACTGATTTGTTATTATATTGATGTGGTGATAGATGCCACAAATTTAGCCACTGCAGAACGTACCTCCTGTTTCACAACAGCTGAAAGTCTCCCTGGGTATCCAAGAAGGGTAGGCTGATCAATGATTATGTCGTATGGAGCGACCTTGTTCCTAACGAAGCTAGGTGTGCTTATAAATGCCAAACAAACGTGAAAATAGAACCATAAATCTGCAAACAGATTCATATCTGGGAAAACGCTTAGAACGCTTCTCCGGCGATCTAGGACCCCGGAGCTGCCGGGGCCTAGGCGGCCCCTGGACCCTCGCCTGTTGGGCTGTGATAGTCGACCCCCCCCTATGAACTTTCGCTAGATCCGCCTTTGGAAATTGAAAACATTCGCACCCCCACCTTTTAAAATCCTAATGACGCCCCTGCTGTATGCGTTACCTCTGAGAGCTTTAAATCATATAGCTAGAGATATACAACAATCTGCATCCTCAGGAAATATATCACCCAAAACCACCAAAGTATGTCAAGATATAGCGTAGCTCGAATCCTGATTGATCCAGAGGTACGACACACTGTACCAAACTATTTTAAGTTCACAGAACCTCCTTGCATTTCATATAAGTATACTAAATCTATAGCCACCAAAATATTCAATTACTCTAATGCTGTCAAGGAGTTTGACTGGAACTTCTACACGTCGGGGGGCTATAGTTGTGATTGTGATTCTTCGAACTTTATCTATACACCATGCAAACATGTTGTGACTGGTGATCTCGATGTGGTGAGTGATACTGACCTAAGATTACTCCCGATAAAGGGACCTAAATATAGAGAGCCGAGAAATATAAATCTGAAGGCCGACCAGAAGATAGTCCCGTCTGCTTTGGAACAGTACGTTATTGATTGGTCTAAGCGAGAAAAAGTTGAACCAACAGTACTAGCTGATTGGCTGGACCTCACCAAGAGCATGGTCGTTGAAACAATCCGCCATATTGACAGAAGTGCTCTTCCCCAAGCAAAACAAGTACTGAGAAACCTCAATTCGCAAGAAGTTCTAGCAAATCTCCAGAGTAAATTCGTCATAGTCCCAGCAGATACAGCTCCAAATAATATAATATTCATAATGTAAATATTACTATTACCAGGTGCTGGTTGAAGAATTGAGTGTAAACATATCGTCATCAAATACGTCTACTTACTCTCAAACTGCATTTACTCTGGAAGATTTATTTAACAATCACAAAGCGTTTCTCAAGGAAAGAGGTATTTGTATTCCAACCAAACATAATGATATACCAGAAGTATACTGGACCCCCAAAATGCATAAATCACCATACAAAGCTAGATTCATAGGTGGTTCTAGAAGCTGCACCACAAAGCTTCTTTCAACCCTGTTGACGAGGGCCTTTCAGGAGGTAAAAACATTTTGGGAAAGGTATTGCGCCACTACTTCTAAAAACTGTGGCCTTGAATGTATGTGGATATTGAAAAACTCAAAATGTCTTACGGAAGAACTTGATGCTAAAGGTCACATACCGTATAGACATGTATCCACATGGGATTTCTCGACTCTCTATACTACAATCCCTCATCAGGACCTTATTGCCCGTCTAAGTTCATTAATAGTATCTGGGTTCAAGAAAACTGATCGTAGATATATTAATGTCGGATGCCATAAAGCATTCTTTAGCTCTAATGCATACAGGAGATATCATTCATGGGATGTTTCTTTGTTTATAGAGTTGCTTGAATTTCTCATTAATAATATCTATGTGAAATTTGGCAACAATATATCATCAGCATATAGGTATTCCAATGGGTGCTAATTGTGCACCCCTGTGGGTTGACCTATATCTGTTCTCTTATGAATATGACTATATGCAGGCGCTTTCAAAAACCGATCCATTCAAAGCCAGTTCCTTCTCATTCACCAAACGCTATATTGACGATCTTCTCGCTGTGGATAATCGCTATATAAATGGCGCAGTGAAGGATACATATCCACCTTCACTGGATTTGAAGGAAACTACAGATAACTCTACAGGCACATCATATTTAGACGTATATCTCTATAAAAACGAAGCGGGCCTTCTCTCTCGTCAAATGTTTGACAAAAGAGATGATTACAATTTCGATGTCGTAAATCTATCCCTTTCTGGACAGTAATATTCCAGTGGGACCTGCATATGGCGTATACATATCACGCCTAGTAGCATTTTTGCGATCTTGTGTTAAATGTGACGATTTTAATCAACGTCACAAAACATTGTTGCAGAAACTTATAAAACAGGGCTACACCACCAAGCGCCTCCATTCAAAGTTTCTCAAATTTGGCGATACATATCGCATGCTGATAGCAAAATACGAGCGTAACGTGCAAGATCTGTGGCGTTACGTTTCGTAATTCTAATTCCGCTTAACCCGGGGCTATGGGCCGTATGAACCCATGTACTTCAAGATCCTCATGGTACTCATATGAACAGTCACAATCAAAGCGTGACTGAGATACATCATTCTTTACATGACGGCTTTACACCGAATATTATGGATTAAGAATACTGATCGGCGATACGGATTTGATATTTTTGGAACGTCATGATGTCTTGCCGGCATCATTGAAAACCGTTGACCGCTCCGCTCTTGCAGGAAACAAGCCTATGTTTATGTATACTATGATTGTCTTTTTGAATTTGGTGCTAATACTGTTATACGAAATATGGAATAGGTCTTTGGATTATGGACGCGGATATTCTCTAATGGACGACGGCTAAATTATGAATGACGGATCAGACGCTTGTAATTGTGTCATCCTCAAATCATAATGCTTGTTTCCATAAACGGGGATAGAGCACAAAGCCGATATATTTGTTGGCCATCTGTGATATCATTCGAACCAAAAATGTTCCGATTCTCCAGAATGACCGTATTCATATATGCTATAAATATTTGATTTCGGGAGAGAAAATTTAAAACCAAAATATGTTAGTTTCTCAACTAACTGATCCGAGCGTGAAAGGGGGCTAGATATGTGTTATGGCAACGAAGTAATCGCGGTTCATACATTCGCTTAGTGTAATTTTAAAATTGCCTATGACGCGTATCTTGTCCTTTTCCTCGTTAAAATCCATTCGTTTTGATTGGTCCGTGCCAGTGATCTCGACATGAAAGATCACTTCGCCTTCAACAAATTAGCTATATGTCTTGGACCAAGTGGCATGTAGGCATATCATTTGTTTCAGCAGTTTCAAAGGAATGATCCCTGTCTATTTTCATAAAAGGGTAGACAGCCAGGTTTGGGCTACTTCATAATTCTTCTTTCCTTCAGAGTAGCTTTTATCTATAGTAACAACTATCTGGGTATTGTCAGTCCTTCGAACGGAAATATGCGAATCGATGGCGAAGGTCCCAACACAGTGTTCGGATTCAGATAGCAAAGTTTATACAGCCTCAGTTATATCCCTTCTCTGTGTGTATAATCGTGGTTCATTTAACATTTGACAAAAAACTGGTAAACTGATTACCGTTTTCCCCACTTCTTAAACTTGGCAACAGGGCAGAGAACACGGGACAAATTATTTTTTTTAAATCACGCTGAATGGGGAATGCAGTCCAAAGGTGGAGACTGTCCACAAATGTATTTACTATATGTTTTGTAATAAATTTCTCAAAAATACGGAACCTTCCCTGGCAAATATTAGTCCGGTCTTGCAATAAACGCACTCAATTGGAACGTCAAAGTTTGAAATCCTGAGTGAGGGAGGCAATGGAAATCCCGGCCAATTCATCGCCATCATCAGCCGATTGGGTTTATTGAAGGACAATCATGATGTGTCACAGCAGCTGAATCAACACCACCGGACCAGCATCTTTCTACCAAATTTCGTAAGGCGAACAAATTCAACACCGGGGAGTAAAGCTTGAGGTCTCTCCTGCAAATATAACACATGGTACTGTGTAGGAATACTGACAAATTAGTTTTAAAACTCCATAAAAAATATGACGTCAACTTTCTAACGGACTGCCAGGTTTTTATTTATTTTATGAGGTAACGTTGAGGTGTACACTGCGAAAAAAATTGTGTTGAAGCCATTTTAGCACCAGAATTGTGTTGAAAATAACAGAAATTGTGTAAGAATCAAGACTAATTTGTATTGACCTCAACACAATTTTGTGTTGATATATTACGTTTAACACAAAACCATGTTGATTCAACACAAAAGATTTTATGTTGAAGCCATTTTGGTAGAAAATTGTGTTAAAACAACACAAAATTGTTCGCAGTGTGCATGTTCTATATGCAGATATGATGTTCTTGTAATTAAGATGGTCACCACAGTTACGCCTTAAAGTGACCTTGCCTGACGTGTCACAACTCAAAGCCGTAATGTTCTAAGCAATTGTGTTCTTGAAAAATTTCGTGCCATCGGAAATTATGTATTCTACCTACTCTCCGCCAAAAGGAGCCATATTTCATGTATTTGGTCAATTTCATGGAAATTTTGACAATTTATTTCAGCAAGATCCTTCCCCCCTCCCCGTACCCCGTCTCAAGCGGAGAGAAACAATGCTATTCAAACATGGGATCAACCAATTCAATCGTCCTGCTGTCAAAATTCTCAACGTAAAAGAACCATGTTTTCAAACACCTGAAACTTTCGCTAATCTGAGACCGACCAAGATGAACTTTATCACGCGTTTCACCATATAGGTCAACTGAGCCATCGATTTGCGTATTTCGGTGGGAGTGAAATGAAATATCAAGACGCCGGCCACTGTACTAGCTACTATAACAAGGATTCTGAGAACCCCAACAGCTCGCCTTGCGGGGTCATCCGCCGAAGGTGCAGCAGTATTGAATGCATACATGTAGAGCAAACAATAACGTCTGGAATAGGTGATGTGGTACAGACAATAATGTCTGGAATAGATTATCTGGTACAGGCAATAACATCAGTCCCATGTGGGATTACTGGTATATAAGTTTATCGCATGTAGGATGGATAGGTTAGTGCCGTCAGATTACTGGTGCATAGGACAGTCCAGTGTGTGATTACTTTTGGATAGGTCAGTCCCATGTGTGATTACTGCTGGATAGGTTGGGTTTTGTCAATAACATGAAGCTTCGCATAAAGATCGAGCCCTTCAGGTTGCACATCACTTGCAATGACAATACATATTGCAATAAAAATTTGACTTCTTTGTCAGTGATGTTGAAGTTGGATTGAAAGATGAACTATATTATAAAACTTGAAATAAAGATTACCTTTTTTTCCAAAAGTAAGCTTATACATGTCATTATGAATACATGTACAATTGAAATTTGGTCTGAGATGTGAGTGTGAAATGCCTGGACAAATATGGTTCGTGCAAAATCTTTAGGTTAAATCATGACGAGGAATGGGATTCGATACCAAAATTGAAGGAAATGGTGTTCTTCATTAAAGGCGACACAAAATTCCAAACCACCAGGGCTTAATATTTAATATTGTACTTCTGAAATGAAATAACGTCATTAAACTATTAGTAATTACTAAAAGGAATATATTGTAGTTGATTTGACGTGTTTGTGTATATGTAACAGGTCGAGACTTGGTGTAAGAACGCATTGTTGAGGCTTTTGTGCAGCTGAAAAGGGTCACGTCTAGACGCATTGTTGAGCTCAGACAGGCTATTGTAGGCTTTGTCTTGTGCGTTCTTACATCAAGTATAAACCTACAATGTACACTGCATCTCCTACCTAATAGGTTAGTATCACATATAAGAGATATATGCAGCTTCGCAAAAAGATCGAGCCCTTCAGGATGGCACATCATTTGAGGTTGCACATCATTGACAATGCACATCATTTAAAATAATAAATTTATCAAGAAATATGATTTCTATATTTAGTGATGTTGAGGTTGGATTGAAGGAGGAACTATATTATATAACTACTAATAAAGATTACATTTTTTTTTCAAAAGTAAGCCTACACATCCTATTGCATAGATCTGATGAATACATGTTTATGTATAGTTAGGAACAATAGGTGTGCAATTTTGAGCACGTTCTTGGTGTAACTTTGTGTGATGATATGTGAACAAACAAAGCTGATAACAGTGCAATAGCAGGACTAAATCTATCATTTCAAGCATGCAATGGGACACTTGCACTGTGGTAAACCTTCACATTTGTATGCAAATAAAAGAATGCAATGACAACTGTGTCCAATCATACTGTAATGCTCCATAATAATGTGCACGGGTAAAGACTGAGCTCACAAACTGATTCAAACTCACTTTTAATTAATATAATAAGTTAAATGTGTGGACACAGATATGGTTGTACAAAAGCTTCAGGGTCAACGAGAATTTGATAAAATTTAAGAAAATGGTGTCCTTCATTTAAGGCGACACGAAATTAAAAACTGACAGGGGTTCGGTACTGCGGGATTCCCCCGCCAGTTATTTTGATATTGTACTTCTGAAATAAAATAATGTCAAAAACTATTAGTAAATACTATAAAGGAATATACTGTATGTGATTTGGTATGTATGACTGTATATACAATGTACACTGCATCTCATGCCTAATAAGAAGTCAAAATTATTCTAAGTCCAGCCTAAACAACAAAGATCAACCCAGAAAACTTTCTAAGTCCAGCCTAAACATAAAAGTCTAACCGGACACCGACACCAACACCGCCACTTTCCCCCTCTCTCTCCCAATACCTCGCCTACTTCGTATACGGCGAGCTAAAAAGAGAATTCTCGTGCTCTCAGACTCTGGGGGTGGGAGTAGTGAATGAACTGAACTGTTGACCGAATTATTACCTATATCATGGATTGCAGTGTTCGGATTGGCCGTTATATTTGTTGGCCATCTGTGATATCATTCGAACCAAAAATGTTCCGTTTCTCCAGAATGACCGTATTGATATATGCTATAATATTTGATTTCGGGAGAGAAAATTTAAAACCAAAATAAGCGTGAAAGAGGGCTAGATATGTGTTATGGCAACGAAGTAATCGCGGTTCATACATCCGCTTAGTGTAATTTTAAAATTGCCTATAACGCGTATCCTGCCCTTTTCCTCGTTAAAATCCATTCGTTTTGATTGGTCCGTGCCAGTGATCTCGACATGAAAGATCACTTCGCCTTCAACAAATTAGCTATATGTCTTGGACCAAGTGTCATGTAGGCATATCATTTGTTTCAGCAGTTTCAAAGGAATGATCCCTGTCTATTTTCATAAAAGGGTAGACAGCCAGGTTTGGGCTACTTCATAATTCTTCTTTCCTTCAGAGTAGCTTTTATCTATAGTAACAACTATCTGGGTATTGTCAGTCCTTCGAACGGAAATATGCGAATCGATGGCGAAGGTCCCAACACAGTGTTCGGATTCAGATAGCAAAGTTTATACAGCCTCAGTTATGTCCCTTCTCTGTGTGTATAATCGTGGTTCATTTAACATTTGACAAAAAACTGGTAAACTGATTACCGTTTCCCCACTTCTTAAACTTGGCAACAGGGCAGAGAACACGGGACAAATTAATTTTTTTAAATCACGCTGAATGGGGAATGCAGTCCAAAGGTGGAGACTGTCCACAAATGTATTTACTATATGTTTTGTAATAAATTTCTCAAAAATACGGAACCTTCCCTGGCAAATATTAGTCCGGTCTTGCAATAAACGCACTCAATTGGAACGTCAAAGTTTGAAATCCTGAGTGAGGGAGGCAATGGAAATCCCGGCCAATTCATCGCCATCATCAGATGATTGGGTTTATTGAAGGACAATCATGATGTGTCACAGCAGCTGAATCAACACCACCGGACCAGCATCCTTCTACCAAATTTCGTAAGGCGAACTAATTCAACACGGGGGAGCAAAGCTTGAGGTCTCTCCTGCAAATATAACATATGGTACTGTGTAGGAATACTGATAAATTACAGTTTTAAAACTCCATAAAAGATATGACATCAACTTTCTAACGGACTGCCAGGTTTTTATTTATTTTATGAGGTAACGTTAAGGTGTACACTGCGAAAAAAAATTGTTGAAGCCATTTTAGCACCAGAATTGTGTTGAAAATAACAGAAATTGTGTAAGAATGAAGACTAATTTGTATTGAACTCAACACAATTTTGTGTTGATATATTACGTTTAACACAAAACCATGTTGATTCAACACAAAACGTTTTATGTTGAAGCCATTTTAGTAGAAAATTGTGTTAAAACAACACAATATTTTTCGCAGTTTATATGTTCTATATGCAGATATGATGTTCTTGTAATTAAGATGGTCACCACAGTTACGCCTTAAAGTGACCTTGCCTGACGTGTCACAACTCAAAGCCGTAATGTTCTAAGCAGTTGTGTTCTGGAAAAATTTTGCGCTCTCGGAAATTATGTATTCTACCTACTCTCCGCCAAAAGGAGCCATATTTCATGTATTTGGTCAATTTCATGGAAATTTTGACAATTTATTTCAGCAAGATCCTTCCCCCCTCCCCGTACCCCGTCTTAAGCGGGGAGAAACAATGCTTTTCAAACATGGGATCAGCCAATCGTCCTGCTTTCAAAATTCTCAACGTAAAAGAACCATATTTTCCATCACCTGAAACTTGCTCTAATCTGAGACCGAACAAGATGAACCTTACCACGCTTTTCACCATATAGGTCAACTGAGCCATCGATTTGCGTATTTCGGTGGGAGTGAAATGAAATATCAAGACGTCTGACACTGTAATAGCTACTATAAGGAGAGAATTATCATGCTGTCAGACTCTGGGGGTGGGGTTAGTGAATGAACTGAAGTGTTGACCGAATTATTACCTATATCATGGATTGCAGTGTTCGGATTGGCCGATATATTTGTTGGCCATCTGTGATATCATTCGAACCAAAAATGTTCCGGTTCTCCAGAATGACCGTATTCATATATGCTATAAATATTTGATTTCGGGAGAGAAAATTTAAAACCAAAATACCTTAGTTTCTCAACTAGCTGATTCGAGTGAGTGAGTGAGTGAATAGGGTTTAACGTCGCTTTCAACATTTTTTCAGCTATATCACGACGGGGAAGGGAAGGGAGGGGAGGGGGAGGGGCAGGGGTACCTACTTGTAACAGAGCAGATCTAATGCTGCCATTTTATAGTGCTGTCCCACTGAAATATCATGCCGATTCGAGCGTGAAAGGGGGTTAGATATGTGTTATGGCAACGAAGTAATCGCGGTTCATACATCCGCTTAGTGTAATTTTAAAATTGCCTATAACGCGTATCCTGCCCTTTTCCTCGTTAAAATCCATTCGTTTTGATTGGTCCGTGCCAGTGATCTCGACATGAAAGATCACTTCGCCTTCAACAAATTAGCTATATGTCTTGGACCAAGTGTCATGTAGGCATATCATTTGTTTCAGCAGTTTCAAAGGAATGATCCCTGTCTATTTTCATAAAAGGGTAGACAGCCAGGTTTGGGCTACTTCATAATTCTTCTTTCCTTCAGAGTAGCTTTTATCTATAGTAACAACTATCTGGGTATTGTCAGTCCTTCGAACGGAAATATGCGAATCGATGGCGAAGGTCCCAACACAGTGTTCGGATTCAGATAGCAAAGTTTATACAGCCTCAGTTATGTCCCTTCTCTGTGTGTATAATCGTGGTTCATTTAACATTTGACAAAAAACTGGTAAACTGATTACCGTTTTCCCCACTTCTTAAACTTGGCAACAGGGCAGAGAACACGGGACAAATTATTTTTTTTAAATCACGCTGAATGGGGAATGCAGTCCAAAGGTGGAGACTGCCCACAAATGTATTTACTATATGTTTTGTAATAGAATAAAAATTTCTCAAAAATACGGAACCTTCCCTGGCAAATATTAGTCCGGTCTTGCAATAAACGCACTCAATTGGAACGTCAAAGTTTGAAATCCTGAGTGAGGGAGGCAATGGAAATCCCGGCCAATTCATCGCCATCATCAGCCGATTGGGTTTATTGAAGGACAATCATGATGTGTCACAGCAGCTGAATCAACACCACCGGACCAGCATCCTTCTACCAAATTTCGTAAGGCGAACAAATTCAACACCGGGGAGTAAAGCTTGAGGTCTCTCCTGCAAATATAACACATGGTACTGTGTAGGAATACTGACAAATTAGTTTTAAAACTCCATAAAAGATATGACGTCAACTTTCTAACGGACTGCCAGGTTTTTATTTATTTTATGAGGTAACGTTGAGGTGTACACTGCGAAAAAAATTGTGTTGAAGCCATTTTAGCACCAGAATTGTGTTGAAAATAACAGAAATTGTGTAAGAATCAAGACTAATTTGTATTGAACTCAACACAATTTTGTGTTGATCTATTACGTTTAACACAAAACCATGTTGATTCAACACAAAAGATTTTATGTTGAAGCCATTTTGGTAGAAAATTGTGTTAAAACAACACAAAAAATTTCGCAGTGTACATGTTCTATATGCAGATATGATGTTCTTGTAATTAAGATGGTCACCACAGTTACGCCTTAAAGTGACCTTGCCTGACGTGTCACAACTCAAAGCCGTAATGTTCTAAGCAATTGTGTTCTTGAAAAATTTCGTGCCATCGGAAATTATGTATTCTACCTACTCTCCGCCAAAAGGAGCCATATTTCATGTATTTGGTCAATTTCATGGAAATTTTGACAATTTATTTCAGCAAGATCCTTCCCCCATCCCCGTACCCCGTCTTAAGCGGAGAGAAACAATGCTATTCAAACATGGGATCAACCAATTCAATCGTCCTGCTGTCAAAATTCTCAACGTAAAAGAACCATGTTTTCAAACACCTGAAACTTTCGCTAATCTGAGACCGACCAAGATGAACTTTATCACGCGTTTCACCATATAGGTCAACTGAGCCATCGATTTGCGTATTTCGGTGGGAGTGAAATGAAATATCAAGACGCCGGACACTGTACTAGCTACTATAAAAAGAGAATTCTCGTGCTCTCAGACTCTGGGGGTGGGAGTAGTGAATGAACTGAACTGTTGACCGAATTATTACCTATATCATGGATTGCAGTGTTCGGATTGGCCGTTATATTTGTTGGCCATCTGTGATATCATTCGAACCAAAAATGTTCCGTTTCTCCAGAATGACCGTATTGATATATGCTATAATATTTGATTTCGGGAGACAAAATTTAAAACCAAAATAAGCGTGAAAGAGGGCTAGATATGTGTTATGGCAACGAAGTAATCGCGGTTCATACATCCGCTTAGTGTAATTTTAAAATTGCCTATAACGCGTATCCTGCCCTTTTCCTCGTTAAAATCCATTCGTTTTGATTGGTCCGTGCCAGTGATCTCGTCATGAAAGATCACTTCGCCTTCAACAAATTAGCTATATGTCTTGGACCAAGTGTCATGTAGGCATATCATTTGTTTCAGCAGTTTCAAAGGAATGATCCCTGTCTATTTTCATAAAAGGGTAGACAGCCAGGTTTGGGCTACTTCATAATTCTTCTTTCCTTCAGAGTACCTTTTATCTATAGTAACAACTATCTGGGTATTGTCAGTCCTTCGAACGGAAATATGCGAATCGATGGCGAAGGTCCCAACACAGTGTTCGGATTCAGATAGCAAAGTTTATACAGCCTCAGTTATGTCCCTTCTCTGTGTGTATAATCGTGGTTCATTTAACATTTGACAAAAAACTGGTAAACTGATTACCGTTTCCCCACTTCTTAAACTTGGCAACAGGGCAGAGAACACGGGACAAATTAATTTTTTTAAATCACGCTGAATGGGGAATGCAGTCCAAAGGTGGAGACTGTCCACAAATGTATTTACTATATGTTTTGTAATAGAATAAAAATTTCCCAAAAATACGGAATCTTCCCTGGCAAATATTAGTCCGGTCTTGCAATAAGCTCCCTCAATTGGAACGTCAAAGTTTGAAATCCTGAGTGAGGGAGGCAATGGAAATCCCGGCCAATTCATCGCCATCATCAGATGATTGGGTTTATTGAAGGACAATCATGATGTGTCACAGCAGCTGAATCAACACCACCGGACCAGCATCCTTCTACCAAATTTCGTAAGGCGAACTAATTCAACACGGGGGAGCAAAGCTTGAGGTCTCTCCTGCAAATATAACATATGGTACTGTGTAGGAATACTGATAAATTACAGTTTTAAAACTCCATAAAAGATATGACATCAACTTTCTAACGGACTGCCAGGTTTTTATTTATTTTATGAGGTAACGTTAAGGTGTACACTGCGAAAAAAAAATTGTTGAAGCCATTTTAGCACCAGAATTGTGTTGAAAATAACAGAAATTGTGTAAGAATCAAGACTAATTTGTATTGAACTCAACACAATTTTGTGTTGATATATTACGTTTAACACAAAACCATGTTGATTCAACACAAAACGTTTTATGTTGAAGCCATTTTAGTAGAAAATTGTGTTAAAACAACACAATATTTTTCGCAGTTTACATGTTCTATATGCAGATATGATGTTCTTGTAATTAAGATGGTCACCACAGTTACGCCTTAAAGTGACCTTGCCTGACGTGTCACAACTCAAAGCCGTAATGTTCTAAGCAGTTGTGTTCTGGAAAAATTTTGTGCTCTCGGAAATTATGTATTCTACCTACTCTCCGCCAAAAGGAGCCATATTTCATGTATTTGGTCAATTTCATGGAAATTTTGACAATTTATTTCAGCAAGATCCTTCCCCCCTCCCCGTACCCCGTCTTAAGCGGGGAGAAACAATGCTTTTCAAACATGGGATCAGCCAATCGTCCTGCTTTCAAAATTCTCAACGTAAAAGAACCATATTTTCCATCACCTGAAACTTGCTCTAATCTGAGACCGAACAAGATGAACCTTACCACGCGTTTCACCATATAGGTCAACTGAGCCATCGATTTGCGTATTTCGGTGGGAGTGAAATGAAATATCAAGACGTCTGACACTGTAATAGCTACTATAAGGAGAGAATTATCATGCTGTCAGACTCTGGGGGTGGGGTTAGTGAATGAACTGAACTGTTGACCGAATTATTACCTATATCATGGATTGCAGTGTTCGGATTGGCCGATATATTTGTTGGCCATCTGTGATATCATTCGAACCAAAAATGTTCCGGTTCTCCAGAATGACCGTATTCATATATGCTATAAATATTTGATTTCGGGAGAGAAAATTTAAAACCAAAATACCTTAGTTTCTCAACTAGCTGATTCGAGTGAGTGAGTGAGTGAATAGGGTTTAACGTCGCTTTCAACATTTTTTCAGCTATATCACGACGGGAAGGGAAGGGAGGGGAGGGGGAGGGGCAGGGGTACCTACTTGTAACAGAGCAGATCTAATGCTGCCATTTTATAGTGCTGTCCCACTGAAATATCATGCCGATTCGAGCGTGAAAGGGGGTTAGATATGTGTTATGGCAACGAAGTAATCGCGGTTCATACATCCGCTTAGTGTAATTTTAAAATTGCCTATAACGCGTATCCTGCCCTTTTCCTCGTTAAAATCCATTCGTTTTGATTGGTCCGTGCCAGTGATCTCGACATGAAAGATCACTTCGCCTTCAACAAATTAGCTATATGTCTTGGACCAAGTGTCATGTAGGCATATCATTTGTTTCAGCAGTTTCAAAGGAATGATCCCTGTCTATTTTCATAAAAGGGTAGACAGCCAGGTTTGGGCTACTTCATAATTCTTCTTTCCTTCAGAGTAGCTTTTATCTATAGTAACAACTATCTGGGTATTGTCAGTCCTTCGAACGGAAATATGCGAATCGATGGCGAAGGTCCCAACACAGTGTTCGGATTCAGATAGCAAAGTTTATACATCCTCAGTTATATCCCTTCTCTGTGTGTATAATCGTGATTCATTTAACATTTGACAAAAAACTGGTAAACTGATTACCGTTTTCCCCACTTCTTAAACTTGGCAACAGGGCAGAGAACACGGGACAAATTATTTTTTTTAAATCACGCTGAATGGGGAATGCAGTCCAAAGGTGGAGACTGTCCACAAATGTATTTACTATATGTTTTGTAATAAATTTCTCAAAAATACGGAACCTTCCCTGGCAAATATTAGTCCGGTCTTGCAATAAACGCACTCAATTGGAACGTCAAAGTTTGAAATCCTGAGTGAGGGAGGCAATGGAAATCCCGGCCAATTCATCGCCATCATCAGCCGATTGGGTTTATTGAAGGACAATCATGATGTGTCACAGCAGCTGAATCAACACCACCGGACCAGCATCCTTCTACCAAATTTCGTAAGGCGAACAAATTCAACACCGGGGAGTAAAGCTTGAGGTCTCTCCTGCAAATATAACACATGGTACTGTGTAGGAATACTGACAAATTAGTTTTAAAACTCCATAAAAGATATGACGTCAACTTTCTAACGGACTGCCAGGTTTTTATTTATTTTATGAGGTAACGTTGAGGTGTACACTGCGAAAAAAATTGTGTTGAAGCCATTTTAGCACCAGAATTGTGTTGAAAATAACAGAAATTGTGTAAGAATCAAGACTAATTTGTATTGACCTCAACACAATTTTGTGTTGATATATTACGTTTAACACAAAACCATGTTGATTCAACACAAAAGATTTTATGTTGAAGCCATTTTAGTAGAAAATTGTGTTAAAACAACACAATATTTTTCGCAGTTTACATGTTCTATATGCAGATATGATGTTCTTGTAATTAAGATGGTCACCACAGTTACGCCTTAAAGTGACCTTGCCTGACGTGTCACAACTCAAAGCCGTAATGTTCTAAGCAATTGTGTTCTTGAAAAATTTCGTGCCATCGGAAATTATGTATTCTACCTACTCTCCGCCAAAAGGAGCCATATTTCATGTATTTGGTCAATTTCATGGAAATTTTGACAATTTATTTCAGCAAGATCCTTCCCCCATCCCCGTACCCCGTCTTAAGCGGAGAGAAACAATGCTATTCAAACATGGGATCAACCAATTCAATCGTCCTGCTGTCAAAATTCTCAACGTAAAAGAACCATGTTTTCAAACACCTGAAACTTTCGCTAATCTGAGACCGACCAAGATGAACTTTATCACGCGTTTCACCATATAGGTCAACTGAGCCATCGATTTGCGTATTTCGGTGGGAGTGAAATGAAATATCAAGACGCCGGACACTGTACTAGCTACTATAAAAAGAGAATTCTCGTGCTCTCAGACTCGGGGGGTGGGAGTAGTGAATGAACTGAACTGTTGACCGAATTATTACCTATATCATGGATTGCAGTGTTCGGATTGGCCGTTATATTTGTTGGCCATCTGTGATATCATTCGAACCAAAAATGTTCCGTTTCTCCAGAATGACCGTATTGATATATGCTATAATATTTGATTTCGGGAGAGAAAATTTAAAACCAAAATAAGCGTGAAAGAGGGCTAGATATGTGTTATGGCAACGAAGTAATCGCGGTTCATACATCCGCTTAGTGTAATTTTAAAATTGCCTATAACGCGTATCTTGCCCTTTTCCTCGTTAAAATCCATTCGTTTTGATTGGTCCGTGCCAGTGATCTCGTCATGAAAGATCACTTCGCCTTCAACAAATTAGCTATATGTCTTGGACCAAGTGTCATGTAGGCATATCATTTGTTTCAGCAGTTTCAAAGGAATGATCCCTGTCTATTTTCATAAAAGGGTAGACAGCCAGGTTTGGGCTACTTCATAATTCTTCTTTCCTTCAGAGTAGCTTTTATCTATAGTAACAACCATTCGGGTATTGTCAGTCCTTCGAACGGAAATATGCGAATCGATGGCGACGGTCCCAACACAGTGTTCGGATTCAGATAGCAAAGTTTATACAGCCTCAGTTATGTCCCTTCTCTGTGTGTATAATCGTGGTTCATTAAACATTTGACAAAACACTGGTAAACTGATTACCGTTTTCCCCACTTCTTAAACTTGGCAACAGGGCAGAGAACATGGGACAAATTATTTTTTTTAAATCACGCTGAATGGGGAATGTAGTCCAAAGGTGGAGACTGTCCACAAATGTATTTACTATATGTTTTGTAATAGAATAAAAATTTCCCAAAAATACGGAATCTTCCCTGGCAAATATTACCCTGTCTTGCAATAAGCTCCCTCAATTGGAACGTCAAAGTTTGAAATCCTGAGTGAGGGAGGCAATGGAAATCCCGGCCAATTCATCGCCATCATCAGATGATTGGGTTTATTGAAGGACAATCATGATGTGTCACAGCAGCTGAATCAACACCACCAGACCAGCATCCTTCTACCAAATTTCGTAAGGCGAACTAATTCAACACGGGGGAGTAAAGCTTGAGGTCTCTCCTGCAAATATAACATATGGTACTGTGATAAATTACAGTTTTAAAACTCCATAAAAGATATGACGTCAACTTTCTAACGGACTGGCAGGTTTTTATTTATTTTATGAGGTAAGGTTAAGGTGTACACTGCGAAAAAAAATTTGTTGAAGCCATTTTAGCACCAGAATTGTGTTGAAAATAACAGAAATTGTGTAAGAATCAAGACTAATTTGTATTGAACTCAACACAATTTTGTGTTGATATATTACGTTTAACACAAAACCATGTTGATTCAACACAAAACGTTTTATGTTGAAGCCATTTTAGTAGAAAATTGTGTTAAAACAACACAATATTTTTCGCAGTTTACATGTTCTATATGCAGATATGATGTTCTTGTAATTAAGATGGTCATCACAGTTACGCCTTAAAGTGACCTTGCCTGACGTGTCACAACTCAAAGCCGTAATGTTCTAAGCAATTGTGTTCTGGAAAAATTTTGTGCTCTCGGAAAGTATGTATTCTACCTACTCTCCGCCAAAAGGAGCCATATTTCATGTATTTGGTCAATTTCATGAAAATTTTGACAATTTATTTCAGCAAGGTCCTTCTCCCCTCCCCGAACACCGTCTTAAGCGGAGAGAAACAATGCTATTCAAACATGGGATCAACCAATTCAATCGTCCTGCTGTCAAAATTCTCAACGTAAAAGAACCATGTTTTCAAACACCTGAAACTTTCGCTTATCTGAGACCGACCAAGATGAACTTTATCACGCGTTCCATCATATAGATCGCCTGAGCCATCGATTTGCGTATTTCGGTGGGAGTGAAATGAAATATCAAGACGCCTGACACTGTACTAGCTACTATGAAAAGAGAATTCTCGTGCTCTCAGACTCTGGGGGTGGGAGTAGTGAATGAACTGAACTGTTGACCGAATTATTACCTATATCATGGATTGCAGTGTACGGATTGGCCGTTATATTTGTTGGCCATCTGTGATATCATTCGAACCAAAAATGTTCCGTTTCTCCAGAATGACCGTATTGATATATGCTATAAGATTTGATTTCGGGAGAGAAAATTTAAAACCAAAATAAGCGTGAAAGAGGGCTAGATATGTGTTATGGCAGCGAAGTAATCGCGGTTCATACATCCGCTTAGTGTAATTTTAAAATTGCCTATAACGCGTATCCTGCCCTTTTCCTCGTTAAAATCCATTCGTTTTGATTGGTCCGTGCCAGTGATCTCGACAAGATCACTTCGCCTTCAGCAAATTAGCTATATGTCCTGGACCAAGTGTCATGTAGGCATATCATTTGTTTCAGCAGTTTCAAAGGAATGATCCCTGTCTATTTTCATAAAAGGGAAGACAGCCAGGTTTGGGCTACTTCATAATTCTTCTTTCCTTCTCAGTAGCTTTTATCTATAACAACAACCATCTGGGTATTTTCAGTCCTTCGAACGGAAATATGCGAATCGATGGCGAAGGTCCCAACACAGTGTTCGGATTCAGGTAGCAAAGTTTATACAGCCTCAGTTATGTCCCTTCTCTGTGTGTATAATCGTGATTCATTTGACATTTGACAAAAAAACTGGTAAACTGATAACCGTTTTTCCCACTACTTAAACTTGGTAACAGGGCAGAGAACATGGGACAAACTATTTTATTAAAATCACGCTGAATGGGAAATGCAGTCCAAACGTGGAGACTGTCCACAAATGTATTTACTATATGTTTTGTAATAGAATAAAAATTTCTCAAAAATACTGTTACGTCTAAGCGATAATATAGAAGAACATCCGTAGTAAGATAATCCATGTACAAGACAAACAGTGGTGGTCCTAATATGGGACCTTGAGGGACCTTGAGTGGATTCCCACTAAATCCAAATTGTCCTAACTCGTAGATGAGTAGCTCGTGACAGACGGAATCGAAAGCCTTAAATAATTCAATATATATATACTATCGGTCTGTTTTATCTCGTCAAATGACTTACTGGGCGTATCAGGATGACACAAAAGATTAGTTGTCGAGCAACCTTTCACAAATCCATGCTGAAATTCACTAATGTAGCATTTGACAAAGGCATACATTTTAACATGAATAACGCGCTCGAACACTAGAAATAATAGGAAGAAGAGTTATAGGCCTATAGTTAGTTACATAGTTTTTATCTCCTCCCTTTAAAATCGAAATAACATTTGCGCATTTGATTGCGCTAGGAAATACACCACTATTCAATGATTTCTGAAAGATAATATTCAGTAGAACGGCCAGTTCGTTGGCACATCTCCCTAGTATAATCCGTGGCGTGTCCTCCTCCTCCTCCTCCTCCTCCACTTTACTCACTGCACAACGGGTCGCATAGGTGTGGCGCCGGATAGGGTGGGGCGAAAGACCTGGGAGTTTCGCTACCTGGGATTCCATGGGCCAGGCTTGCACCCTACAGTAGAATGGGTCGACTGCGCATGCACGATGAGTAGTGCGCGATGAGTAGTATAGAAAGGGCACGCGATCTCCCTATCCCTATAAACTAACACAAGGGGTGAATGAGCCATGGGGGTGAATGAGCACTCGTTCTTTTTATAGGTTACCGGAAATATTATCTAGACCGCTAGCCTTTGGGGTACCGACATTATCCCCCAGCGACATTTTCCCCACCGACATTTTCCCCCACGACATTTTCCCCAGGCGACATTTTTCCCCAGCGACATTTTCCCCACCCTAATATTACGTGCTGTAATAATTACGATCTGCCAACAATCGCAAACCCCACTAGCCTTTCGTGGATCTATTTCACCGAGAAGCTTTGTAACATCATCCAGACTCACACTAAAATTACACAGCAGGCTGTTGGGTATGTGCTTCATTTTCGGCTACTCACTGACATCTTGTAATGCATATACAGACCGAAAATATTTCGAAACATATTTGCAATATCAGTTGAGTTTTCCGCTTCGGTTTCGCCATATTTCACAATATTTGGGATAGAACTACATTCATACTTTGATTCAGCGAAACTCCAGAAATGTTTTGTGTCCTTTTCTACAGTATCTTGAATTTTGTGATTGTACTTAAAATCACTCACATTTTTGAAAATTGCCGTGGCGTCGGAGAATGCATGTTGGTCATCCGGGTGGTTGGTTCTTTTAGAGTTCTTTCTTGCCTTGCCTTTTTCTCAAAGGATACAAATAAGGTCGCTATCGTTCCAAACGGGGAAATTCTTATTTCTCACTTTCACTGTGGACACACACTCGTCTATACAGCAGTACATATAATCGTGGAAAAACTCTAAACACTTACCAACACAGTCAAAAGACCAGAGAGTTGACCACGGTACAAAGACAATAGACGTCGTTAGTGGGCTTTGTTTTGGTCAAAGTCGGCTTTGTTTTGAAAACAAATCGGTCATTACCTGATGAATTGGGCAGTGGGGATATATAAAAGTCCATTGTTAGTCCTCTGTGATTTGAAAGAACAGCAGTATCGGCCACGTCTATCTGAGACAAAGACAAGCTTGACAGGCCGAGGACATTATTGTTATGTATGGGTTGGCTGTTGTTCTGTACAAGCCCATGTTCGTTTAGTTGATGACACAGTTGAGCAGATTGCCTGGTACTCCAGCGCACAGGCACGGCGTGTTACTCGTCCGATGCCTCCCACAGCATATCTGGAAGGTGAAACTCTAAAACAATAACAGCCTTATCCTTCTCACTAGTTTCTGAAGGAGATCCGAAAAATCCTCCATCCTCACGAGCACATTATGAGGGGGCAAAGAGACACAACATAATAAAAACTTGGTCACTCAGAGAATCTCCACCCATAGAATTTCCTTATAACGCCTCTTGGAGATATAGGTAGATTTCACAGCTATATGAATGCTCAACCCCTCTAGCTAATATCTGTATCTTCCCCATCTCGTCTATAAATTTTGTACAGTTCTTCGTTTATGATTTCTGAGTCAAACTCCAGAATCGGCCCAAGTCAACCTTGCTGCCCCAAAACAAAGTTCCATGCATGTCATTGGTCACTGCCTTTTCTGATGTAAACATCTGAGAAGGGCTTTCAATGTTATGCATTGCATCATGGGTTGTTTTGGAGCAGCAAGGTTTACTTGGGCCCAGGGCGGCCCGGCCTTATTGCAAATGCTGCGACAGTGTTGATAACATCCACTTACCACCGAGCACCGATATGTAGTCGACTGTTGGCGGTCATTGTTTTCCACATGATTGTCACCGGCGGTGTCGGGTCCTGGGTTAGGTTCTATGTCGCCATGACGGGCCAGTTGTGCAGGTGGGAACAAAATCCGATTTGAAATGCAGAAGTATACTGTTTCCATAATAGGAAATCCTGCGTCCATAATAACGTGTGGCTGGTTTCTGTCTGTCACATACTAGATATTCAGATGTGACAGATATATGGCCTCAGAAGATCCTTCAAAAAATAAAACAAGTAATAAAGCCAGAGCAGTAAAAACATAGACAGGCACCCTAGCTGTCCGTCATCTTGAGTAGAATGTTACAAGCGCCCGTGAGACATTCAGTTGAATAGAACAAATTGCTTTGAGACTTTACAACCATGGTTTGGTAATGGGTTTTCTCTTCTAATACGCATTTATTTATTGATTGATTTATTTATTTACAAGATGGCACCGCGGATAAATGTAAATGGTTAGGACTGGTAAATATTCTCTGTCCTTACCAATTTAGGTTATTTATCCGCGGTGACA
Organism: Hanleya hanleyi; assembly: GCA_036873755.1. Lineage (NCBI taxonomy): Eukaryota > Metazoa > Mollusca > Polyplacophora > Lepidopleurida > Hanleyidae > Hanleya > Hanleya hanleyi. The sequence goes on along the minus strand of JAVTVY010006214.1, from coordinate 5,184 downwards.
TCTTGCAAGCAAAAAAATGCAAATACTTTATACGAACATGTGTGTGTTCATTTCTCGACGTCAGAATGGCCAGTCTTGTATGGAATAAAATTACCGACGCCAAGACCGACACCATTATCTTTCTAAGATAACATAGGAGTGAATATCAACATTCGGAGCGTGAACAACCGGGGAATACACGATGGGTTTTCTGGCATAAATGTTACCATGTTACGGGATTCACTTTGTTTGACATATCGTCAGAGCCTCAAAGTTAAGCAACGTTGAGCCCAGACTTGTATGAGGGTAGGTAAGAACGGAAACTCAGTCAGGACGGGAAGGGTGAAACTGTTGCCCGAACTTAATATCCATCCATCCATGCATCAGGTACGAGGTTACGTTGAATCCAGTCAGTTGATTCTCCCAGACATCTCTCATTATTAAACGAGAGCGAAGAACAACCACTCCATCTGTTATCAACAACCCGCGCAACTGAGTACAGATTTCTATACTACAACATCGTCTGGCACCCGTTTTTATTCATAAATTGAATTGAGTACGTTAAAAATTTCCGAAGCTTCGGTGTGTTTTGCGAACTAGGCATTCTCTGGTATCTGAAAATTAGCCACTGGGAATAGGTACCATTCGTATGGGAATTTATCGGTATTTACTAATGTTATCTTATGTGAGCCATACCCGAGTTACGAGTGGGAACAGCCAGCTCTGTGATGCAGGACTGTCTGTGACAATCGTTTCAAACATCAGGGCATACTTGCATGTAAATTGTAAGTTCCTACAGCTCCGATGCGACCAAGCTCATTTCAAAGTCAACATCTCTCCTGCCCGTGTGAAATGTGTAAAAATGTGAGGTGACCCATAAAACTGGATCAATCTCGCCGATTTTCAATAGGCTTCTGTTTTGTGACCACATGTATGTGTGATGTAAGTTTGGTGTGCCCAGGCATACATGTATGGATGTACGTATGCACACACATGATGACCATACCACAAGGACAATGTTGATTGTAGTACATGTGTAAGATGAATGGACAAATTTGACCCAATGACCCGGAAAATATAAGTGAATCTCACTGATTTTTGATAGGCTTCTGCTTTAAGACCATATATGTGAAGTAAGTTGGTGCTCCTGGGCATAGTCATTCTTGAGATATGGTGGTAACAAGAAATTTGTGATAAATTAACACAGTTTAATCAATAGGCTTCTGCTCAATATGAAAGTATAATGTAAGTTTGGTATTCCAAGGCATATTCATTCTTGAGATATAGTAGTACCGGTAATGAGAAATCGTGGATGGACAGATGGACGTACATGATGACAACAATACCCCTCGGGCAAAATTTGCTCAAGGAGAAAGAATCTGTATTATATAGTGAATTTCAGTACTGATACAAAGCCTAAAGAGTTCATTAAGCAGTGCAGTAATGTTGAGACTATAAACCAAGAAGTCCAGAAAAGTATTAAGCATTGAAAATTATGCCCTGGATAATACCAATACCAACATGACCAAAGGATAATTAAGGAGTGCCATGGGCATTGCCATAATTTCCTCATCCTCGCGAGCCAGGGTATCGATCAATGTGTTGGGATCGATACATTGGCTTGGTTAGCTACCCATATCAGTTCTGGATATAAATAGATCAAGGGGTTTCCTTTAAATCAAACCAATCAGTGAACACATTATTATAAAGTTAGCTGATTACGTCAATTCTTGCGAGGTATGAGATGTGACCGGTTTGAATTTCATCGCAGGCCAACTTGCGTTGATGCCAGACTGAAACTGACATCGGAAGTCAAGGCAAAAACTGCAGGCTTGGGATACCGATATGCTAATCCAAAACAAACGTTGGGGATGAAATGCATGAGATAATATAGAGGCATCGACTCAATAACTCATTCGAATCACCAAAACTGTCCAGATAAACCATTTGCGATGATTTAGGATTTACCTGGACTTGTGAAGATGTAGTTTCCTGAGAAGAAGTCATTTCCTGATGCTTACTTACTGGAGGACTCGCTCAGATGTATGCTGTCCAAGATATAGGGGCATCCCCCCAACAATGCCCATTAAACTTGGACATACAATACAAGTATCTTTGTCAATAATGAATGTTTTATTCTGTATTAGTTGAACATGTAGAAGATACAAGAATTAGTTCTTCAATGTTATCAGTTAGCAGACACAGTACTTGAATGGGTTAAATGTAATGCCTTTGATATTTTCGATTAACTTTCAATGCTTCAGATTTGGAAAAAGCAGAAAAGCTAAAATTCACGCCCCTAAACAACATTTGGAAGAGTATTTTTGGGTCAAGAGAACTGATTTCATACTATGCAATGCATAATTGTCATCGATAAGAAGAGCTGTTTTTTACTCTTCTGAATTTGAATTCAGGGGAGTGATTGGGACTGATGACTTTCGTGCTTCTCGAATCCTAAGCACTAAACTTTTTTCTCCAAAACTGATCACAAAAAAACTGTCTTACACCAGGGTGTTATCATTCTGAACAAAATAGAAACCTGCATCAGAAGCATATTTCCAGGGATAATATCAGTGTTTAGTGTATTAAATAGTCATAGTGAATTATTCTGAGTGAGTAAGTTAATGTCATGTAGTAAATCACTGGCCCACACCTGAATTTTTTTACAGTAATTCTCATGTTTGAAGCCAGTGAGTGACCATTTCATGTCCTCGTCCCAGACATCCGTGGAATAAGGCAGGGCACTCATGTTCTGCTGCCATTCACATGTCGTATCAGTCAACATCCAAGTTCAAGGAATTCCCAACCACAGTCAGCAGGTCAGAAAGAACAATGATGTGGTCACATGTTCTGAAAATATACATAAAAAGAAAATTGAAGGTTTATTGATAGAATGTTATTGAGACATGAACCGTTCACTTTTAATAATATTTCTGTCAATGTCACTACTCAGATTTCAATTTGGATACAGTTTGGAACCATGCTGACATACGGATTTGCTGGTACCTGGTAATAAGAAATTAATGATGGGTGAACTAACCGTGTACCTATCCTTACGAAATTGCAGCATGCATGGCCTGTATTCATGCTGGGATCATGCTGTGTTGCAGTATTTGCTAGAATCATGCTGGAATTCCATGCTGGAATAATGCTTGAACCACTCTGATAAAACATAAGCCATGCTGCATCCCAGCATATGCTGCAACCACGATGGAAAACCATGATATAGTTCTACTGGATTCATTTAGAAACAAACTGACCCTGCTGCTTCCCAGCAATATGCTGCAATCATGGTGGAAAATCAAGCTGGAATTCTACTGGATTGCATGGAAACAAACAGACCCTGCTGCATCCTAGCATATGCTGCAGCCATGCTGGAAAATTATGCTGGAGTCCTATTGGATTCATGCTGCATGTCAGGATATGCTGGAACCATCCTGCACATTCCCAGCATGATTGCAACATGCCTCAGTATCAGTGTACGCTGTAGATACTATGCTGTTTAATTCCTCCAGCATGGTTGCAACATAATTTAAACAGTTGAAACATGCTGGAACCACACTGCAGTCAGGTTAGGTTAAACCTTATCGGATATTCTGCAGAATGGTTCCAGCATGGGGTTGTATCAATGCTGAGACCATGCTGGAGAATGGGTCAAAAGGATTCCATTTCACTCACATTTGATAGGCCCCGAATTGGGAGCCTGGGTGAACCATGTGGTGACCATGTAAATTTGGTCATCATGAGCATATTCTGATAATTGGTCTAGAAATATGGACAAGAAATTATGATTAATGAACATACTTTGACCCAATTAATCAAATGGAGAAAGTAAGTGTCAGATTGAGTTATGGGTGACTCATATTCAATATGAATACCAATCAAAGAAATCATAATCAATAGGCTGGCTTCTACATGTAATCCATTACCAGATGTATGACCCAATGTATCCTATTCATTTCAACTACAATGGTCTCTTGTAAACTGGAATAAGCCAGAGCAACCTTCAATCCATCTCCAGTATCAGGTGATAATTTAATCTGCCTTTTTCCAAAGCAATCTGTGGGTCATGAAGTCTCATTGGTGCCTGTGCTAATATTAATATGTGGAAATATTTATGGCAATTACCACTAGTCAAAAACACTTCCCATATTACAGCATAGGAAGCAATAAGATTCACTATGCACAGATTGCTGCCAGAATCTGTTCACATGCGTCAAGTCTGTTATTGTTGCTGTTATGTTACGAAGGAATGGCTGAATGGCAATGCAACAAGAACTTACTCCATACATTGAATATGTACTTTAATTGTACCAGGATCAACTTTGAGGTTTTTCTCTCACCAAACGAAATCTGAGAATCTTCAGCTGATTTCTGGTTCAAACCACCTGGACAAATAAAAGTGAAATGACCACTTAGTCATGCTGTACAAATGTAGGTGAAACTTTACTTTCCATGGTGAAGAAAAAAGAAAAGCCCACTTGCCCACATCAAACCCTTCCAACATTACTGGAGGGAGGGGTCAATCTAGTTGTGCTAATTGAATCGCATAAGTGTGTTGCACCTCAAAACACTGTAAACATGAATGTATGTAAATTGAAAACTGGAAAAGTAATATCTTGAACTTATTTCAATGAGATCCCTTCCCCCTCCCCGCACCCCGGTCTTAAGCGGAGAGAAACAATGCTTTTCAACGGTGAAACTAAAAAGCGTCCGGTAGCGTCCGGAAGCGTCCGGTAACGTCCGGTACACCGCCCGGTACTTTTTACGCCCTACAATACTCCTTTTGTGTCCCATACAAAATTGTGTATGCCCCGTGTAAATATCGAATGGTATTTGCCGTTTTCTGACGTGCGCGCGTTCTCTGAATCTTTTTTTTTTCTTATATCGTCCGGTACTTCATTCACCGCCTGGTACTGTAAACTTGATATTTTTCTCTTTCCCGCCCGGTACGTTTTTCACCATTCAATACTTTTTAGATGTTCTATACAAAATTTATTATGTTATTTATCCTTTCCTGCGTAAATGGGCATGTTACCGTCCCGTACTTTATATATATTTATTTATTGCAAAAGGCCGACTGGTCCATGAGCGAAACCATACAAGAACATGATATACAGATGACGAAGTGGCAGTCATAGACTAAATACATGATACGGATATCAGACCGGTTTACATATCTGCAAAATCAGTAAAACTGAGGTT
>JAVTVY010006213.1:0-41671 GCA_036873755.1 Hanleya hanleyi | reverse complement strand
TGTTCTGCGGGCCTGTGGTCTTGTACCTTAAAAGCCTGATTTGGAATTGATAGTATCTCATATAACTTGATCATGGGATGAAAATTCGGATTATTCCCACGCGAGTGAAGGAAAATGCAGCTCGGTTGAGATTTATTTTCCTTTGAGATTGGGAATTTTCATCCCTTGATCAAGTTTATATGGGATTCTTTTTCCCATATAATTAATAAAATCATTATTTTTAATCAGCAATATCAACGACACTGTGAGAGAAATATTGCTGGAGTGCATCGTGTCTGCAGCTTGTGTCCAGTTTCATGATTGATCAGCCTGTGTTGCAGGCACTCATTCCATATGCGTGTGGGATGAATGATCCCAGCACGTTATTTATCCCACATAGGCCTTACAGAAGAGAAGATCATTCTCATCTGAATAGCAAGGCCTAGTTGGAGTAATATATTTCATGTGTAAAGCAAGGTACAGTACAGTGTAATATTTTCCCAATAGGCCATGGATGGTCTTCGGATAAGTGGCTTCAGGGTTACATTTATCAGCCGCCAGTGGCCACATGTAATTACCTCTCGTGAACCATTCACCATAACTTTTTACCTCTAAAGGTTTGTCTGGCACAATATAGCAACCATTGATAGTAACCATGAATCAATTTATCCATGGCCAATGAATTTCTTGGATTACTTTTTGAAAATTTGAATTGATCAATCAGATGCTTCAAACCGGAACTATCCCATGATGCACGGTCATTTAAAAAAAATTCTATTGGAGAATGGCTGTACTGTAGGTTGATATCTTTTGGGAAGCAATATCATATATTTCAAAGTTACAGTAAAGATAATTTCTCATAGTATTATTGCGTAGTAATAAGTGGTATTGAGCAATACAAATAACTGAGAATGAATTAAAGAACCACTAATGGCTGTCAAACGTATGGTCCAAGCAGGTTTGTATCACAGATGTTGATGAAAACGAGGGCATTGGTATATACCGATAAACCAACAGATAGGGATGAAACAATATCACCAACGAGAACCTTAAAATTCAATGATAAAACTCCAGGATAATATCATGGTGGACATAGATCTGTGATCTGGCATACAGATGGTCAAACTGACGAGCTAAAATCAGCTGCAATATGACATTCATTGTATATGACATTTGCTGGATCATGGGAAACATACCAAACACCTGTAGGTCAGATACAATCTCAACAACCTGAGATGATATCATCACAGATATACAATCTTATGGTGGAATCATCTTCTCAAGACAAGGTCCATCACTCTTCAAACTTTACTCCACTCCTAGTCACACATGCCTATCATGTTCTGGGGAAAAAAGAGTCACCTTGCATGTGAACTCTTTGAATGGCGTAAAGCAGGAGGTGTCAGTTTAGAGACGACATGATCCTCTCTAAAATGAAGGTATGAAAGGTCATCATAACACACCAAAATCTTCAGGCGACTTAATGAACTTATTAGCTTAAATTGTTACGGAACAGTGATTTTCCAATTAAAGTGTGCATAGTCTAAGTTTTGATAGAAAAAAACTTGTCTTATGTTATTATGCAAATTAAATGACAATTTGTTTTTTTTAATAACATCCGATGCGGATATTTTTATCCATGTTAGCTCGAAATATTCTGGACTTTATTGAGCAAAAATGACATTTATTACCTCCATTTTTAGAGAGGTAGTTCTCTCTAACCTGCATGGTTATGCCCTCCATCCGGTCTCTTCAGAGGAAATAATCGAAGAGCCATAACAAACACCCTTCGCCAGCTCAGACAACATTATAACTAGGCGGTCATATACGCCAAATGAAATTTACTCTGGAGGTTCAAGGTGCGTATTTGTGATATGCAAAGCGTGCATTTAGCTTTTGATGTCGATTGTGCTTGAACACCTTATGAAATCTGGCAAGGCGGAGTGGAGCCTTGTGTATGGACTTAACTTGCCTGAGAAAGAGACCTCGATCAGACTAGGCGATTCTGCCTCTCCTCTTTGAACTTGATATGCACAGGACATGTACAAACAAGACTTTGTGACGTACACACACACACAGACAGACAGGAATTCTATATTCCTCGACTGGGGTCAGGCAGGGAATAATTACATTTGGAACTGCTGCTGATAGGTGCTTTTCAGTTGTGTTGTTGAACTGGACTAAACAAATACATTTTCTACACTGATTTAATTATTTTGGGTCCTGGACCACCAACATGACTAGGAATGATGCCTTGAAATGGAAATATCTTTTTTCTATATTGCACCCACACCTGTTCATGCAACGTCCAGTTAACATTCAAAGGGTGACATTTGTAATTATATACACCTAGCCATCTGATTGGTCAAGCAAATACTTTCTACTGCCAATCCCACAAAATATATCCCAGACGTATTCGGTAATATTTTGGGGACAATTTTCTCGTATATTTTTGCAATTTCGCACAGTATATAAACTAAACAATACTAATTTTATTCCAAGGTATCACGAAAATCCTTTCAGTAGTTCTCAATAAATCGCCAAAGCAAAACTTAGATGGGAGATTTGTGGGTTATTTTTTTTATGTCATGAGGTCAAGCCTGCATGTTATAACAATGGCAGATCAACGTCATCGTGGCCCCCAAAATAACATGATAGGTATTGGTGGGTTTTGTCAATTCTCAAATGGATTTTCATGAAATACGAGAATAAAATTACTATTTTTTTTATTATATACTGTGCGAAATTTCAAAGTTATACAAAAACTTGACTCCGAAATATCGCCCATAATGTCTGGGAATTATCATCTGGGACAGACTGTGGCTTTGCACAAGATTGTCATTGTGTTGTTTTCCGATATTATATGGGTGATCATAATAACTGAGTTTACTAAGATTGAGATAGATAGCTAGTGTGATATAGTAAACCCTCAAATAATTAAATCATATTAACATTCAATCACTCCCAAATTTTGCCTCGTGTTACGAGCAGTCACTCAACATGTTAAACATGTGACATGTAGCAGAAACTTACAGGGTGCTGTTTTGTATCACTTAAATGAACTTGCTGTTCTAATAAAGGAGATGGTATGATAAAGCAGCAATTTGGCCTACATGTGTGGCAGTTGAAATAAAAAAAATAAAATATCATAAAAATAATTCTGTTTTTATGTAACGGCAAAAGAAAATATATGTACACAATATGTGAAAGTTCTAGCTCAATTGCATTATGATTATAGTTATGACATGAAATAGAAATCCGCAGCATGTGCTACTTCGTCAAAAAAGGGTCTAAATCGAGTGATTTAAACACACATTTATACATGAAGAAGCCCTAGGACAAAAAAAAAAAACATTTTCCAGCAGTGGAGCTATAATGCCTCTGCACATCACCAGGTTAAATGGCTATTGGTCCAAGTGGTCTTTCATGTTTAAATGTGTGTTTAATTGACCATATATTTTCTCAGGATTCTCATTAAAACAAAATTATTTTTGGGACATTCTATTTTTGTGATTTTCAACCGCATCACGTATATGCTAAAATGCTGCCTTATCGTACCATCTCCTTTCATCACTCCAATAGTTTTGAATGGGATAATGCAGTTTCTGTGGTTGAATCATTAGACAGTTTACCTTACATGTAACAATCATTATGTTAAGTTCAGCGGCAAAATAATTATGATAATTTGGCTGTCGCCATGCATGGCACATGTGACATCATCGAACGTTCATGCGAAACAATAAAACTGGTTCAGTCGTCGATAAAACTGAGAACATACAACATTAACATTTGTCATACATTACCATATGCGCAGAGATAAAATTGAATAAAACAATGTTCATATCACATAATACTGTTGAAGGTTGTTCAGTCCCCACTTAAGTCTTCAACACAAAACCACAAAACGGGTTCGTAACATTGTTTTTTTATGTCCTGGCAGCATGTACCATTTTACTCAAGTAAAGTTGTACCATTTTACTAAAAGTAAAGTTTTGGTTAAACTGGTGCATTTTTCATTGGTCGTATTCCTACTTTTTCCGCGAAGTGGTCCAGAAGCATACCTAGTCCCCTGGGTTCAGTTCCATATCGTACGCTTATTGTATTAGAATAGGCATTGTGGAACACTCTCCACACAGTGTTGAGTCGCTGCCATCGCACACTAACCTCCTGTTCTGTGGCTTCACTACATCTGAAAGGAGAACAACAGATGAAATGTTCAAGCTTAATTATCAGTTTGTCCAAAATGCCTAAAAAAAAAAAAAAAAGGGTGCCAATAATACATGTTCACACGCATTTCGAATTAATCCTGAGAAACGGGGCAACTGTGAATCAGCACTTCACACATTAATGAGATAACAATGGACATGCCTCAATGAACAGCCATTCAGCTACTGCTAGGCCCATGGCAACAATTATGAATAGGTGGGTCATTTCACTCCCATTTCTCCCCTGTGGTTGTATATGGAGAACTGTTTCCAACTGATTACCAAAATATTCATTATATCAAGAATATTGGTTCTTCAAACATTTACTACAGTTTATGCCAGTTATAGACAATTATAAAATTTACAGTTTATTTACAGTTATAAATAGTTTAAAATATGATCTCGTATATAAGGATAGGGAGAAATGGGTGTGAACTGACACACAAATTGCCATCACAGAGCAAGCAGTATAGCTTAGTAGCAGTGAGGTGTTTCCATTGTTAAAGCATTATTGCGTGAAGGGTAGATTTCCCAGTTACAAAACAGCTGTATTGATATACCCTTGGTACAGTGAAATACTGGAGATCGGAATCGTATTGATTTATATCGAGTTTTGGAATTTGTGGGTTTACTGGAACTGGGTTCCTGTCATCGTCGATCATGTTAATCAAGTTTTCATTTTTCTATAAAACGATAAAGTCATCATGATCAAACTGTCAAATCAACTGTGGCACCCAAAGCAGATTAGCAACTTAAGAAGCCTAAACATGTGTATTACTACAGCACTGAAGGTATTCTTGAGATAAAACTGACAGTTTTTCGGACGGAAAAGCAAAGTTTTGAAAGATCTAAAATGAAATAATCATGCTGAAATCATAGTTAATAAAGCATGCAGAAAGTTACAAACTTTTAAGAAGGAACTCAGATGTTCATACAGAAATCATAGCAACATTTAAGCAAATTTACATTCTGTACTCAAACTGAAAGAATTCTCTGAATTTGTAATGACAAACTATGTCCGAATTAAAGATCGGGGACAAATGTCATGTAGGCATGGTAAACATGCACCAGGAATTGCGAGAATATGGAAACAAATGTTTTCAGTGGAATTTCGATATTGAATCTTGAACCAAGGCTGCCCTAACAGATTATATGAATTATGCCTCCAGCCATGGTCATGACATCTTCATAGACAAGCCGACTTTTCCATTCTCCGTTCGAAGTAGCCTTGATATATTGGACCATCTGAAGCCATCAAAATCTGAGGTGTAAATTTCATCTATACAAGCAAGAGAGGAAGCCAATCAGAACCCACCCAATCCTCCCTCACTAGTTTCGTCATTCCTCCTAATATGGCAAAATATGGCAACCAGATACAAAGGACAGCCCATCAATAATCCAATCATAGGACAAATTTTGAAATTCAAAAGGATTTGAGGCCAATGACATTTTGTGTATAATTACACCTTATATAAGATAGACGAGTTTTGATTGGTTCTTAGCCAGGGAATTTACGGCAAATTTTCATCCACAAGTCATTCTCACGCGACTGTCCGGGGCAGCGGGAAATTTACTTTCCGTTGCCTCGGCAGCGGGGTATTTGCCTAAAAGTATTTGCCGAATTATCCCGCAGCCGAATTATCTCCCCTGATGGCGATCTTCACCGTCTTGTTTGTAAACAAACATGGCAGCGTCCACAGACGAGAGATTTGGAGCGTTTGCTGGCGATGAGATCGACTCGTTTCTATTTTATATTACTTTCTGTCTTCATCTATGCTTCTCTTTAGCATATGCGGTGTAATTATACACATATACCCGGCTTCGGGGTGTATTTGCGATATATCCCGGTCTCGACCATGGCAAATTATGGTCTTATATATCGCAAATACACCCCTGGAACCTGGTATATCTGTATATAATCCACTTATCGGACAAATTTTGAAATTCAGAAGGATTCGAGGTCAAGGACATTTCCTGTCTATTTATAAATTCTTTTGAAGGGAACCAGTGGGCTGATAGATCAAGGCCAAGTCGAAGTGTAAACGGAGAAATCGCCTTGTGTATGAAGATGTAGTCGTGATGGTGAAGTCACTTACGAGCTTGTATGGCTGGTCCTCCCCGTACTAGTATAAGACCCTGATGAAGAGGTATTGGAATTGGGGGAATCTCGTAACAACGAAAAACTTCCTACGCCCTCAGAGCCAGATATTATCTGCCAGCTAGAGGTGTAACAAAAAACGAAATAAATAAATATTTTAGATCCATCTGGTTCGAAATAATTAATTATGGCATTTATATATATGTCGCTGTTGGATTAAATTTGAAAGGAAGCACATGCTGGTAAAGCAACAAACAGAAATGCTCTGGTAAAATGCAAATAAATGGTCATGTGACTTGGGGTCCAGATGAGAATACAGACGTAAAGAGAGCATGCTCAATGAAAAGACATTATGTAAAAACAGGTTCAAATTCATGTGTGATCTAGGAACCAAATTAACAAATTTCAGAACTCCTTGAGAACAATAACAGGAAACCAAAATTGATATGATTTTAAGTGTTATAAGCATAGTAGATGTTAGCACAACCTCAAGGTACAAGCGAATCATATAATTAAAGAAGCTTAATGGAAGTTTAGAGAAAACAAAGGGTGTAATGAGAAATTCCAAGAAAGTATGCCCCATTAATTACAGGGATCATACATACTGAAGCTTCTAATTTTCAAGGCCTTCTGGCCATCTTTACAATGTAATAGTTTCTGTTTCTAATGTCGATAACTTCCCATGGCATTGAAGATGTAGGCAAATATTCTGAATTTTCTTAACTGTCAACAATATATTGTTTATGCATTGTCCTTCCATTATTGACTTGAAATTTCTGTATGTATGATCAAAGCATTTATCGCTAAGATGAAGGAAGTTTTCTCATCCGATGACAAAGGGCAGTACAACATCAAGGTACTGTTTGACAACTGAATTGACAGAAATTCTCATTTTCAAGGTCTTTGGTACAATGTTCTATTTTTCAAGGCTATTCAAGGCCTTGAATTCTAAATTATCATTTTCAAGGCATTTCAAGGTTTTCAAGGCAGTGTACAAAATCTATTCCCCTTTCCCAATTTAATTCCTAGACAATAGGTTCGAGCGGGCAAGTGGACAGGTGCACTGACACGTGACTCCCGGTGTTCATTTGTGGTTCGTAATCTTCCTCTCCAGCCTGTATCTACAGCGTAGGACAGATTTCTAACCATTGATCACTGGTGTAAATATGGAAAATATACATATAATTCTCACTATCCCAAGAAACACCATTTTGGCAACTGGAAGTCGATAATATTCCAGTTACCACTGATTAAAAATATTCTCCATAATGAAGCCATACAGGAAAAAGAGAGCAAGTTTGAACCACAACTTTAAGCTGAGACTCGCATGTCAGAGTATCTGTTGGGTCTGCCAGCAAAAGATGAATTGAGAAGAGGCAGCAGATGAACCAATATGTTGAAGGCAGCTGTAGTTCAAAGCCCAGGCATTCTCCATTATGGTTAAGAGAAGTTACATATTGTGGAATGTTTTCTCTTTAAAGAGGGACATCTGGGATGGGGATTGAGGGAAGCACTTAATCCTTTATAAATGGGTCAAAAGTGCTCTTAGCTTCAAATTTTCAAAATGTTCAAAATATTAGCCTCAAATGCAGGAGGAAGGCGACTCCGAAAATATAACAGCAAAAAGCATTCTGTAGATCAATATTTCAACATACATTTATTCATGGCTATAGTTCATGTGAGCCCCTTTCTGGTTAATTTCATTTTTAGTTTTAGCTCACTGTATAGTATGTCTGACTGGTTGATTGTCTTTGAATTGTTTCTGTGGAACTGATATATACACATGAAACCTGTTGTAAACTACCATTCCTGATGATGACATGAATAAATATATGTCAAAATATTGATCTACAAAATGCTTTTCACTGATATTTTTGCTAACAGAGTCACCTCTCTCCTGTATTATGTCAAGTTAATCAGTGGATCCCAGCATTTTAAGCCTCAATGTGTTCAAAATTGAAAGATGTTACCCAGGTCTGTAAAAACATGTAGATTTTTTTTTGATACTATTACAAAATTCATGAAATCATTTTTGTGTGAATAATAGGGTGTAGCCCCGCTATAAAGTGCTTCAATATAGCACTGATTTGGATATCAGGCGGGTTTCTAACGTGTCCGCCAAATTGATGAATGCATATTACTTCAATCCTTCAATAACAGTGTTATGGAGAGATTACACGTAACAACCTAAACAGGTCATGATAATGCGCAAGAATGAGAGAAATGAAGTGTGTCTCTGGGTCAATATTTTGAATAAGTTGGCCAGAAATTTGAAGAGCTCTCCACACCCCTGAGATGAAAACGCTACGAACATCGTGCCTTAGATTGAGTAAGACTGGAAGGAACTTGTGCGTGTAAGTCTCATGCATGGAGAATCAAAGTACCAACCTTCCCGAGACTGGTGACTGTGCGTTGATAGCTTCCGAGTACCGGACACGATTTATTGGGACTGCGACGGGACTGGAGGATGATGCTGAGTTAGCACTGGCCTGACTGAAGTGTACAGACAGATCTGAATTTTTACGAGGACCTTTCTTCACTGTGACTGAACTTGATGGACTGCGAAATCAAGAAAATGACAATCAAGTTGAATCATTAGCTGGAAAGAATTATTCTATTCCCAGCTGACTGTTGCCCAAGTCACATTCATGCTCGGGTTTTAACACCAGAAATGAAAATCAGAAATACCCTGCTTCTTGTTTTACAACTTACATTTCAATGATTTCAATGATATAATAATGCTAATAGTGAACATCACCACAGGAATGTCGGAACTTGTGACAATTTTTGAGCAATTAAACATATCACAACACTGCATTGCAACAAATCTATTTCATCCTCTGCATTGCCACGAGGTCTCGCAGGCAGTGGAGGATGCTCAAAGTATGACATCGTTAAAAATATTAATCTTTCGCAACGTAATCCTGAATATGACGTACATTTGCACAAGTACCACAGCTACACTTTAAAACAATGCAACGGCACAAATGAAAGTGGGCATCACTGCTTGTTTGACGACGTCACAATGTGGAGTGTTGTACAACTGACGTCATCACCATTCCAGGCTGGTTGTGCATGCTATGGCAAAATGTTTCAATTTTCTCTGAACGACATTCCTGATTTTACTGTATATATTGACCTATATGTTGTAAAAAACTTATGTCTCAGCATGCTTCGACACTGAAAACAGTGCAGTTGAGAGTTGACATATTTCTCCAATTTTTAGGCTGTTTACATCTTCAATGGAGTGAATGAATTGGTATGGCATTTTAATACCATACATAGTGAACTGGACAGCGAGTGTCTGGATTTACCCATTAGACTGGAATGTGTCATCGTTGTTGGCTGGATTTGTCCCCGATGCTGTCGAGTTGTCCACACTGCTGCTACTGCCACTGTTCAAGCTTGTATTGCTGCCTGTGTAATTTGGTCGGTTATTGTCTGTGTCTGTAAGAAATAAATACAGGTGTAATTAGAAACAAGATATCACCCGTCCTGGGTATTCAGCATCCTCGTCAGCCAGTGTATCGATCAATTCGTTGCCAAGTAGAATTTGTGATATAAATAGATTGGCGAGTTTCACTGAATCAAACCAATCAGCACGCTCGGACAGCTGTCTTTAACCCCCAATCCAGTGGCAGTTAGATCTGTTTGATCGCTGTACTGAAACAACATTTGGGGTATGTGCTAGTCAAAAATGCGCGATATCAACATACAATTCAAACAAGCCCATGAGATGAAATGTATGAGGCTGTACAACAGAGGCAGTGACCTTGTGAACTCACTGGAATCAACAAATTTGTCCAAGTAGAAATGACCTGTGAATTCATGTCCTTAATATGCTACTTCTTCTAATAATTCAATCATAGAGGTGAAATTTCCCACCATAAAATCTGGGGGTGATTAGAACAGAAGTTGAAAGATCTTTTCAAGATCATGCATATAATTCATTATTTCTCTGTTATTTCAATTTTAGAGGGTGATCTAATTTATTAGAACCACCGATTGAATTTTGTCCTCAAAATTGAAAGTGATAGAATATTGATAAAGTGATTCAATTATTAGTGATATTACCGTAGTCACATCATGTGGGCTCATTCCAAATTCGTAAGCTCTGTATATACCATTTCAAATGAAGGTTTCTACATCAAAAGCTTTCATTTATCAACAAGTTATCAACCAAAAAATTCTGAAGTTCTTTCAATTGTCCAGTATTTCTGAATATGTGTCCAAATATAGAATTTTTAGGTTTGGACTTGGATTTCACCGAAGACTTACCTAATAGGACCCCATCAACAATACAATCCGCCTCTGTCCGGCTTGATGTTCTTGTGATCTTTCTGTGAAAGACAATGAATCATGGTTTAAAAAAAAACAACAGAGTTAACTCAAGTGTAAAGTATACAGCAGATACATGGCTAATGTTAGTCATCTAATAATTCCATCACAGGAAGCCAAATTTCCCAACATAAAACCTGGAGTCTATCAAATTTATTAGAACAGGAAGTTGGATTTCTTCATTATCAATGATTTTAGAGGGTCATCAAATTAATTAGAACAGCCGATTAAATTTGACCCCTAAAACCGACCAGAGATCAGAGAGATTACTGTACCTTTCAAGAAGACCTGTGTTCTCTGATCTATCATGTTTATGAAGTATGTTTATGATTAAGGTAGCGGCAGACCTAGCCAAAGGCTCAATATACACCTCTTATCTTCTTGCTTAATTACTCGACAAGCTGTTGACCAATTTTATCATATTATATATTTTCTGAAAGCTGTTTTTGTGGAGAAACTGGATATTATTATTATTTCGCAATTTTTTCAAGACTAAATACTCTACACAACTTTGAATAGTAATATTTTCGAAAAGTATACCCAATTTTTCACAGCACATATCTTATACATGCTTGGTGCAAATTTATTGGAATTCAAGGCACATATTATTAGCTATCTGAACTAGTAAACTGTGCCACAATTTTAATAATTTCGTCATAGATGTGATTTTATCCAAGTTTATTTTTAAAAAAATGCTAAAGTTAGTAAAACGCGAATATCTAAAAAACTAAAACGAACTTAGAAAATTTGAAGCAAGGTCGACTAGTTCTATATATGCTAAATAAAATTTGAAAATTTCAAGACTTTAGGCCGATAAGTGTGGAAGTTATCAAGAGTTGAAAACTCTAGGCCCATACCAAATTCAAAACGGAGAAACCGGCAGAAAACCGAAGTCGAGTACATCTGTGCGACGTTATTCATTTTATAGCCTATACTTCATTAATTTTTCATAGAGTGACAGATAATACTCCGTAACAAATCAGCAAATTTGTCATTTTAAATGATTTTTGTGTCAAGTCATTAAAAAGCTGAAATAAAAACGATTTTTTGCTAAATTTTCCAGTAAGATTCGCCGACGATTGTCATTTTGACACCTCGCGAGTTGTGCACTGCGGGGCACCACGGGAGCTCTGAGTAAATGTCAAGTACTTGAATAGACGTCTCACTGTAAAGAATCAAGCCATTAGTCTTTGTGAATTACCAGATACAATGGAGAGCATTTGTGTACTAGAAATGTCGATTACAGCAAACAAGATCAGACGTGGAAATCCTGACAAGAAAATTCGATTTTTTCATTATGTCTCATGGGCGAACAGAATGAAGGTAATTCTATTTCATTGTGGAATTTATGTTCGTATGCTTTGTCCCTTCAATCCTCCATTTATTTTATATCGCCAGGTGGTCAAAAGATATACGGCAAATATATTTTCGAATACTAAGTATATTTATATATATATATTTTTGTTTTGCTTCAGGATCACGACATTACCATTCCAAAAGAGTGTTGTGGCTTCAGTTTCCCCCGAGAAGTTCTGGCGTTCATAAGGGCAATTCTTCCTGGCAACGTTGTTGGGGAAATCCGTGATGACGCTTTTGGCATTGGTCTAACAGCGTTTTGTGGAGCGGTATTACAGTGAATATCGGTGAAAACATTAGTGCGAACAACACATATAGATTTTATTGATACACATCTATATTTTGTACTGAATAAAAATATTGATAAGGAAATATTTGTTATTCTTCAATAGATTCGTCTCCTCGAGTTCACAATTTGATGAAAATAGAGTACTAATGTATAACATCTGCTCCGTATACCGAGAATGTCACTTCTATACGGTATATCAAATCATTGTAGTATATTCTTGCGATCAGAAATAATGTAGGCCCTACGGATATTTTCAAACATATATATTAGCACTGGATATAAATATTGGTACAGAAATATTCCAGTTTGTTCACCGAGTAAAAGCTCTTCGCTGGATGTTTAGTGTGTGTCTGCAAGTTTGTGCCTGCAACAGTTCATGAAGAACACCCGACACGTGAATGTCCCTTCATTGGCTGACCACAGCGTCTACAAGAACGCGGTTTCTGTACCGATGCTCCGGATTGGAAGGCCCCGCTCTTGTAACTGTCGTCGTTTTCGAAGGCATCGAGCAACTTTAGTTTTCCCTGTCGTCGTTTCTTGCGGGCAGTCTTTGCCTTTTCTGTGCATTGGTAATCCGAGTCTTTTATCCTCTTGGTGTCCATGGATACGAATCGACGACAGCTATCTTCACATATCGTCAACCCAGTCACTGTCGCCACGTTCTTCAGCACAGTAGACCTTCCTTGATTGTAGAAGTTCACGGCTAAATCTATACCCAGTTGTACTTCAGTTGATGAGTGGTACTGGTCTTTTGGGATAATAGACCAAATCACGTGGTGTAATGACTCATTCTGGTTTTGGGTTCGTCCGTTTAGACATCCACTCAACAGTCGATTATCTGATAGGTCGTCAAAGGTAGGCTTGATCAATCTGTGAACTGATGGTGGAATAGGATGCTTGGGTGGTCTGTAGGTCAATTGGCCAGTTGCAAGGTCCTGTTACCACTTACACCAACTAGTTACTCCATCAGGGCAATTGTCATGTTGAGGTTTGTCGGCAGTGCTCGAATAGTGTTCTAATATCGCCTTAGTAGACCGGCACATTCCTTCTAAGTCGCCCCTGTGAGACCGGAGAGCCTTTCCATAGAAAGCCTGGAAACTGTCTATCCGTTTTCTCGTCAGTCGACCTTTCCCTTGTAAACCTTTACCGTCATCTAGTTTGATTCCTGAAAACACAAAATCGTAAATGGATAAGCACCGAGTATAGATATGTGTTCTTGGCCTTGGACAAAAGTGAATATTCATATTTCTAATAGTATTATTAATCAGGACATAAATAATTTTACATGTGCAACGGTGTAACGGGAAATATGACAAAAGAGAACACATTATACATGTAAAAGTGTAACTATATATACCTTTACTTTTATTAACAAGTTCACGAAGTCGTGTTCCCATCCGTTTCTGGACATGGCCGACACATTCTTCTTTCGTGATTTCAACATCTTCTCCATAGGGTTGAGCTTCTTTGACTTTCAAGAAGCTCTTGCTGTCGCCGTCACCGATGTAGGTTGTATATCTCAGGTTATACTTGTGCACGGATCGGCCAAACAGTCGCTCAACGCCTTCTGGCTCCATAGCGGCGGACGACCCATCATGGTTGAGGAGGCACTCTGAGAAGTGTTTCTCGTAAAAAGTCAAGTATTCCTGGGAAGCTCTATTTGTCCTTTCCCACTTGTTACACTGCGGGCATGTCGAACATAAATAAATACGATCGATGCACTCTCCCGTATCCACAGACATGACCGACACGAAGGCATGACGAGAGCTGTATCCACGGGTAAGCCATGAGCCATCCACAGTAACGGCGACGTCGACCACAGCCTCTCGAACGGCGGCGTCGTCACTCAAATCGATGGCAGAGTTGTCTTCTTTTAGCTTCAGTCGCTTGAGCTTCATCGCGGCTTTTTCCAGTCCATCCTCGGTAACTTCTGAGACGTGTTCGGAGATTGTATGGGTGTGGGCTCGCCAGGGCTTCTGTGTGAATGGTGCGGGGAGATTCAGGTAGGCACTCAGCTGGTGTGCAGCACTCCTGCCCTTGCCAATCGCTCTCATTCCTGACAATAGAAAATTGTAAATAAATATCTCATTTTTAACAAATAACTCGTTACCATACATGTATATCGTATGTCAAAAATATTGATAGATATAGACATACAATTTTAAATAGGATTATCGGCCCTAAACATTACAATATTTAAAAAGTATGTTATTTGAGATAAAGATAAAACATATACCCGTACTGAAAAGTAAATCAACATAAGCCTACCTAATATCAAGAGCCTGTTTATATCGAATCTGTTTCCAGATGACTTGGATGTCACATGGACCGGAGTATCGAATGAGTTCTCACATTCGCCGTTTGAACAAACCCAGGAAAACTTCGTCCCCCATCCCTTACGAGATGTAGTTTTCTCTTGCAGTGACAGTTTTCCAATCAGACATTTGGAACAAACGGCACTGTCAAGTAAACTCGTCTCCAATTCCTTCAATCCCCATATCACGTTGCCCGTCGATCCGGTAGCTGTATCTCTGCCGTCGTCATCGTCGTCGCTGGAATCTTCTAGTAGAGGTAATAGCTTCTTTGCAGATGCGCTCAAAATTCTTCTCGGTGATGTCTCTTCTTCTACTTCGCTGTCACTGCTGTCCGAATCGATGTCAGACTCAGAAGAATCGATGACTCGATAGTTCCCAGCTGACTGAACATTGAAAGCTGGAACACCACTCGAAGATGATTCATCCTCACCAAGCCAAGAACACCCTACGTTCTTGGCACCTAACTCCACTCGGTATTTCTGGGCAAATGGTCGGAAAACATATTTCTTGCGTCCCATGGCTTTGTTGATTCGTAAATGTTATGAAAATGTATGACTTGCAGATATACTGTGGATAAGTGAGTCAGTGAGGAATGATATTCCATTTATATACGAAATGGCGCGCTGTACGGAGGTCAAACGGAAACCAATGAGTGGTTTGTTTTGTTTAGCTACATAAAACAAATAAACCCTCACCGTACACAAGTCGTGTCTGTAATTTGATAAATTAGCAAAACAAATTTTAACAGTACAATAAGTACAGGAAATGACATAGCGGGTACTGTGTAACCTGTTAATTTGTTTGTGGGAAGATCGGGATTAGAGGCAATTAACCACCGATCAAGGACTGCCTACAATATACATCGTTCAGACACCTGCTGGGGCGATCGCGGATAGGTGTTAATTCTCTGTTTCATTGAGTACTACCTGCAGATTTCATAACTGGCCAACTTTAAACACTCATTTTCACCAGAAATAAATAATTTCCCCAAGTTCGCGTTTTCTCTAAATGATGAAGTGAAATCTATAGTTGAATAATACTTAAACTAGAACTCGTGGACTTCGAAAGCCTGCCGTTATCTGTGTGATTTTATGGTTTTGATGTTTGATTGTGATCTTTAGAAATACATAGTTTTTCCTATTTCCCAAAATTTGATCATGTGTATAGGTTGTGTTATGTGTAATGCTTTAGTTACCTTTGACAGTCATAACAGGATGAAAGGTACGAAGCACAATAATTTTATAATTTATCCCATTAATTAATTTGATGCTTCAGAGTAAATTTTAATGAAAATCAGAGCGTCTGAAGTCCACCGACATTGAAACTACTGATTTGGCTTGGAACTTCAGTACCCAGCATGGAAAGCAATCTCGAGTGATATCCTCGTTATCCACATACCAAATCTGCGTTCAGGTTTTTGAAAGTTACCGTCCAGAAGTAACTATTTTTTTACTTGTCTTCCTGGTACTTCAGCTTGTCACCCCTTCTGAATTTTTTTTTTATCACCATACTGTCATGTATTCCAACTAGTTTCTCCATTTTTTTCATGCATTGTAGAATTTGAACACACGTTTTTCTTCCCTCGATCGGGAGACGTTGACGACACGAACAGATTTATCTCCTTCCTCTAGCTCTGCATTGCCAAGATCAATGTCCTCACTTCATGATCTTGATCATCATCCTAACGCATGGCACGATCATACGTAGAAACTTCTGCTCATAGCCATGCAGTAATGGGTGATATCCGAGTATATTAGGGCATTTCCCAATTGGTCACATCCGATTGGTCCCGTGAGATCCGACAACGGCGCAATCACATTCATAAAACGAAGACACACCTCCAGAAAGCCATCCACTGAAATGATCTCTTGGTGGGCCTCGAAATGCCCCTATCACAAAATAAAAAGCATATCATTTTCCTGTGAACTGTCGCCGATTTTATTTTTTTGAAATAGGTAAGGTCGTTTGTAATATGATTTTTCTTAAGAAAAACAAATAAGCATGCTCCATTAGAGTGAGAACTAAAGTAGCTGATTCGCACAACTTCGTTTTTGTCTCGCATAGAATCCCCTAGTCTTGCGCCTCTGCACTCAAGTGAGACTGACATGTCTGAAATGCCCAGGTCAAAATATTTAAATACAGATAATTTCATTGGCTCGTTTAAATGCGGCGGGCATGTGACTTGATGCTTCAGGAACAACTTTCGAACAGGATTATGTCCCTCCAGAAATATATCCTTTGCAGCCGAGAGGTGGCATCATGTGGAATACATGCCGAATCATAGCGTTGAGCTAAGGACAGTCTTAAGCGAAATGTGAAATCCCCTCAGCATGCTAAGATGGATGTTGACTCGGTGGGCTCATTTCTCTCACCATTAGGGAGTTCAGTGAAACATGTCAACAAAAGATTCAATTATGAGATTAAATTTGTTGGAACGATATTTTCTTAAATATCATAACAGCAGGTTGGGGGGGGGGGGGGGTTAGCCACTTTTTCATCTATGTTAGTATTAAACCCAGAATAAAAACTTGAATTTGAAAAATAGAATTTTTGAGAAATTTTGAAATTGAGTTTTGCCCCAAACAATTGTTTTTTATCGATGGGGAAACACGCACAAAAAAAAGAGTGTTATAGTGGATAAATACTGAATTCTTCAAGAGATAAGTCGAGTTCCCAAATGAAAATGTCGTGACAAATAATCAAGCAAAATAATTGTTGTTGTTGTTGTTGTTCCTTCACTAGATCAACTCGCGAGTGCTACGTTAGCGTGTCTGGAGCAAGTCAAAATCGACACGGGCAACGCAACGTTCATGTTCATGTGTTAGCTGCCCGTGTTGGCAAGCACGATTTTGTTCCGATTAAAATACTCAGTGACAAAGTTTAATTCGGCTTTTATTCTCCGCCATAAAACGATCAATCCGCTCGTTCTGGTTATCGAATTGCTCTTGCCAGGCATGAACACTTGATAGAAATACAGGCCAGATCGTGCCATCAATCTAGTGCAGTTCTTTTTATTTATCCATTAGTTTTGCCTTTCAAGCTTCGCTAACCACAGCGCCCTCAACGAGCAGATTAATTACATAAAGGGAGATCACTTTCAAGAAGCTGTCGTAAAAGTCTCGCGAGAGCCCATTTGACAGTATGCGCAAAGAGATTTCCGCGCAGTTTTTTCGGGGGGATATTGCATTTTCAGCTTCCGGTTTAGAATGTTACACAAACAATTTGGGCTTGAAAAACAGACTTCCATTTATCTGAGACAGCCCAAATTGGTACGAATTTCTAGTTCAATATCTTCTCCACATTTGGCACTGTGACGATAAGTCTCAACTCTGCTTTGTTTTTTCGCAATCTTACGGACAGAGCGATTTTGGCCCCCATGAGACCAAGCTGATTCAATAAGACTGCGACGCTTCGCGGCAGTCTTAAAAACGAAAAATCAGTATTTTAAAGCTGGATCACCTCTGGCTAGGTCTCCCGCTACCTTTTAAGTATAAAGAGTACCACACCCTTGAAATGTGAGGTCGTTTTTTTTAAAGTTCAAAGTAGCAAGTCATAACTGAACTCTCCAAAGTTATTTTGGCATCTGGGCATAACCATATAATCTGTAGAAGAATTTCTCATGAAAACGATGAACTGTGGTCACATTGAGATTATGAAGATGGAGTTTGCTGAACTTTATTCAGTGTAACTCTACCGAGTATAAATCCGCAAGGTCGACTTCAAGATTTTGCATGTCGACGGTTTCAAATTTTCTAGCAAGTATGTGGTAAACAAAAGTCTACAGTACAAAGCATTAAACTGTTCTAAATTATAGAAGATAATTCCCGGATGACTCAAAATATCCATTCCTATGTTCTAAATTATGTTTTGAAACATTACAGAAAAATATTTTATTTGACAATATTTACATAATACAAAGATATATACTGATGCTTTTTAGAAAATGGGTAACATTGATTTCCAATAATTTTTAGGATGACATTTTACTGGTAAAGCAGAAAGACTTGTGCCGGATAGGCCAGTCTCATGTGGGACTCAAACAGTGACTTAGCTAGCGACCCGTCTGCCCGTCAATTTGGACGTGTGACTTTTTCAAACGACCTAAAATGACGGGCAGGCGAGAACTCGTGACGGGTGGAATAATCAGATTAATTCAATAAAATAGACGGGCAATATACTCAAATAGCCCCTTTAATCAGCGTAAGCTAACTCTTTGTTTCATTATTAACATTGTTGGCTTGTTTCACTTCTCCGCTGGTCGCGCAGCATCGCTAACGTGCGTAGAATTTCCCTCAACTCATGCTTCATGTTGATGGTGTTTAATACCGCTCCATCGCTCGTACCCGAGGGCTCCCGATTCGCGAATGAACTCGCGCGAGAGAACGCGAGACACTATCAATCACCACTGGCAAAGCGCCTTGCTAATGGCAGATGACAGCGACAGGAGCTATTGGACGGGCACTTTCTGAATTCTGGCTAACACCTTGGACTCAAACCAGTGCCCTAAGATTTTGGCACCAGATCACCAGCAGTAAACGCGAGTCCTCTAAACCACTCGGCCACCTCAGCTTCCACAATGTCCAAGAAAGAGTCATCCCAAGAATAACTGGACGTAAATGTTACCAACTTTCCAAGTGACATTAGTTTATATATAATATCGGCTCTATCAGCTGTACCAATATTCAGTCTATTGGAGAGGTTGCAAATGTATGCAATCTGGACTCTGATCTCCGAACTTCCTTCCTGAGTGGTATGAATTACTTGCGTTTAATGCTGGTGATTTGATACTAAACTCTGAGGGCACGGGTTCGAGTCCCACATGGGACTGGCCCATCCAGTACAAGTGTTTGTGTTTTACCAAGCGAAAGTGTCCTCATAAAAATGATTGGATATAACTAATTCCAAGACTTTACCTTCCATTGGTCCTTAGAGCGAATTCGTCTGAAGTGATGCATTTCAAGAAATGAAAGCAAAAATAAAGTATCTGAAATGAGAGCGATAAAGAGAGATCAATACTCTAGATTAAAAACATGTACATGTATTCAATCTTTTTTCAATCAATAAAATTAAGACTCTCACATTTGATAAATTCTTAGAAATTCTTCGAATAATCAAACTTTAATACCTCTTCTCCTTTGGTCAGTCTGTCTGATAAGTTATGTCTGGAAATAAAAGAAACTTGATTTTATGCTAAATTGAAAGCAGTTGCATGCAAGGAGCATTTTCAGGTGTTTATTAAATGTGGCCTGCAGACGTCCAGCAAGATTTTAAAAGATACTGTGTTTTATATACCACTTAAAGAAATGTGCCAGATTGAAAAATATTCCCAATGCACAGATACAGCAAATGATGTTATGAAGCTAATAATTCACTCCTTGTTTGTTTTGTCACTATCGATTTTATGCA
This sequence comes from Hanleya hanleyi, assembly GCA_036873755.1. Taxonomy (NCBI): domain Eukaryota; kingdom Metazoa; phylum Mollusca; class Polyplacophora; order Lepidopleurida; family Hanleyidae; genus Hanleya; species Hanleya hanleyi. Next base: position 21,685 of record JAVTVY010006213.1, on the reverse strand, counting down.
GACTTATTGACGGTCAAAACCAGGGCCACTGGAAATGACCTCAAAGCTATTTTTGTTAGATCCTATAAATTAACAGAAATGATTTGGGAATGGAATAGGATTTGATCCGACCCTAAATCTCCACCACATCAACAAGAGAGATGTACTAGATCCATGCTCCAGGCTTCATACACTTACAGCAGGAAAATAATCCAGGAGTTTTCCAGGACTTTCCAGGTCAATAATTTGAATTTTCCATGTCAGAGTCTTTAGTACAATAACTCACAACAAAGATGAGCAAATTAATGAAGTTCTGAAACAAATTTTGGCACAGCAACGCATGGCATCAGATCACTGGTTCTCCTCGAATACGAAAGTGTAGTTCTTCCACGAGTTTAACTTTATTTTTAAGCATTTTCCAGGGCTTTCCAGGTTAGCAATTAAATTCCAGGAGTTGTAAGGACTTTCCAGGTGGCATATGAACCCTAATACTCACCCAAACAGATACCAGTCATAAGCTATAGTAAGGTAGAGAACTTCTGTGGCACACAAGGACTGGTGTATTAAGCCATCAGCCCAGAGGGATAACCTTAACAGAGATATGAACATGGGAGTTCTGTCCCAGCCTGATATGCAGTGCACCAACACACCTCCTTCACCTGAATATGAAAGAACACAAACGTTGTATATTTCATTTGGAAAGTGTCGTAAAATCACCCAGGCTCTAACATATGTTCTGGAGTAAACAACATCAAAATATATTCGATTGCTGATAATTTTTCTTCAAGACCGATTAACATCACAAAATTTATAAGCAAAAAAAAGTTGAGAGATTGAAGCTCAAGGTGTGCTTGAAATTCACAAAAATGTAAGAAGCTAACTTTTGCGATAGTGAGTGTGAGAGTGCTCACTCGATCTCCCAAGCTATTCAGTGACAGGTAAATTTTATCTAGAGAGCCTTGGTACATGCTACCGAATGTCTGGAATTTCCTGCAGATGCCATCAGAAAATTACCTGGTTATCAACATAGTTATTCCCCTTGACTCACCCTCTCTAATGAGTTGTAACAATAACTTGATGTAGTTCTGAGTCAAGGTCAGTAGGTCCCATTCCTGCAAAATGTAAAATCAGGCTCAACTAAACATTTTATTACCAATATGACATAATTATACTGAACTCCTGGAGTGAAACTATTTCCCGTTCTATCTCACAACTGTACTCTTCATATGCTCCTTCAGGGAACCCAAGAAAATTTCTCCCATATTGGACAATAAAAGACATGAATGGCTCGGGTATACAAAAATTGTATTTTAAATGGTCATCAATTAATTCTTCCTCTCTTTATAACCGTAATTCCCCTAATAATTTGATTACCGGAAGTGCAGCAAAAATGGCTTATATGTGGAAATATTCTTCATGGCACCAGCTACAAAGTGTCACAATTTTGTCATTATATGACTTTTCTTCAGTTTGAATGAAGAATGGGAATGCTATTTTTTCTCTGTGTTTGAATAACAGAGTTGAAAAGTGAACTTCCTGCGATTGAATTATTAGGGGAATTACCGTAAGTATAATCCCCATTGACAAGATTATTGTGGAAATAGGGTGGTGGGGGGGTTCATGTCACACTCAAGGTTATTTCACTTATACGGTGACAGCCAGTTTGAGAGGTGGAGGAGGCAGGAGTACCCGGAGAGAACCACCACCTTTTGTGGGAATAGAATGGATAGCAAAGCTCTGATATGATGTAATACTAATATCACCAATTTCACTCCCTAGTGATTTCAGGCACTGACAGTCTGGGTCACTTTGAGCAGCACTTGTCACAGTTCTCCTATGGGGGGAAACAGGTTTGAACTGGCCAAAATTCGTGAAATATGCCTTGTTTAAAGGTGAAATGCAAATATTTTTATATTCTCTGTTTTACATTTTAAATAGGTTGAATAATGATGAAATTATCAGTCTATCTACTTTGCTTGGTTTAATTAGAACTGTTATGTTGTGCTAAAATCTTCTAAAATGTTGGTATTCCAAGCCCAGCTAACATGAGATTTACAAACTGTCCTCGCTTATCTTTCCTTGATTGTGACGGTCATGTCAGACCAGTGCCCCGAAGATTGAATACTACATGTATTGACATCGGTCTGATGTGAGGTCACAAACCAGCATCAAACAAGAGCAGATAAGTGATGTTGATTTCATTTCTGAATTCGGCCGGGCGGGAGATACCAACTTTGAAGCATTTTCCCAAAGAGATTAGAAGACAAAATACTTCAAATAAAACTAATCAAAGTAGACTCATATTTCCACCATCAACCAGTCCATGAACTAATAAAGATGCAAACCTTTACATTTCTTTCACCTTCAAAGCAGTAGTAGTGTCATTTAAAGAATATTCAGCAAATAACATAGTTTGATTATTTAGTAGTTGAGATCAACTATGGTGAATGTTTTTCTGTGACCTCATTTTTTAATCTCATGGGCATTAAAACCACACTACTCACATTGTCTGAGAAACATGACAGCACCTGCACTTGGCTCAAGTGCCTGAGATGATGCCACAAAACATACATCAGCATTCTGGAGGTGATGCTTTGCAACGTCATACACTATTTTATGACTTTTATTGCACTGTGATGGCTTCTGATGTTATCTGTTAGTTCATGTTATCCGATGTCATCATTTTCATCTTTTTCACAAGACCGAATGGAAGAATCTAACAATATTGGTCACAAGATTTCACCATACAACTTTGGCAAATGTTGCAGGTGACCATGATGTTCAGTTTACCCGAACAATTAAAATCACACTACTGCCTCTTTAAATATCCTACTTGGAGATAGAGGTAAAGTGTTTATATTAGCAAAAAATGTTGGGGTGTTGGCGAAATAATATTTTGAACAATGACAATAGTTTATTTCTCCAAATATTAAACATTAGAGAGCTCTGACAAGTACTACCCAAAGTGACGGCTGGTGTCTGAAATCACAGGGGCATGAAAACCAGCGGTATATCAAGATATCGGGACCTCGTCATTCTCCAAGGACTAGAATAGGTAATACGTAAGATGTGCAAAATGTCTGACCTTATATCTTGTCCAGTCTAACCCAAGCTGCTGCAAAATTGGGATAGGTGGTACATCTAAACACGCATCAACATAGCCCTGAAATAAATTCAATTAAATAAGATTAAAAAGTTGGATATGGTAAACCCTCTGATAATCATCAAATTCATTATAATGATCAATTTTGTCCACAAAAAATGTGGTGATTGAATTTTGATAGGGTGAGTTATAAGAGGATTTACTTATGGAGAGGTATGCATGCCTTCTTCTCATCGTATGTGCATCACAGATAGATATTTTTAACTGGCCAACTGAGAGGGATAATTAATGCCAAAGAGATAAAATGTATCTATATTACTACTACACCCCATTAAATGACCAGCAACCCATGAAAATGCTATGAAAAATCCCTTAAAATCCCGGCTTCAAATGTCGTGACTGATTAATGGGCATTATTTTATGGTATATCTGAATGCCACTAATATTTGATGCCTGTTAATCAGTGATAGCCACCACTACTGCAAAATAATAATGATTTTCTGATGACTAATTGTTAAATGTACACTTATTAATTGGGGTATAATGGAGTTTGTATGGCATTTCATGGATTGCCAGTAGTGTATATTGTTCACTCACCTGGTTCCAGTCAAACAGCATTCTTTGCGACTCGTAGCCACTATCCTTCCATTCTTTGAAAAACTCACACCCTAGATAGTCAAAGGAGAGAAACATATTTCAAATACTATATTGCATGAAAGATATTTGTACCAGCAACAGAAGTCTTTATCTCAGGATTTTGATTGAAGTTTTAATGTAAATCACAAACCCAGTAATTGCAGTTGTTAGTCATTGAATCCTTGGTCCAGTATCATATACATGTGTTCTCTGCTCTCAACTTTATTGAAAAATAGTTTTACAATGGACATTTTTATTGATTGGTTGGATTTTCGACCAATGAAAATATTTGGGATTTGTTTTCAAATTTTGAATTGACCAATCAAATAGTTAAAAAAACTAGAAGATATCCCATGATGCACTGGTTTTACTATAATGACTGATTAAAGATATTTAGACCACTCACCTGGATATGGTACTGAGAATATGCTGAACTCGTTATACCTTTGTTCTTTGTCTACCTTTTCTGACGATGTGACGCTGAAACGAGATGAAGCATAATTGATATGATTCACTAAACTATTATGAAGAGTCAAATCACAAAGAGTATGTTTTTTGAACACTATTAAATCCATATGGCATATTATATCTTTCATGAGGCTGAATAAATAAATTTCTAGCTTCAAACGCACCGCCGCATCATTTTGTTAGTGGCGCATTAACATTATTTATTGCCCACAGCAAAAGAACAAATAAATGCAAAAAGAAATTATTGGAATTTTTGGGGGTTTTACACATTAATCTTTCAAAGTTTGACAAAATAATGTTCTGCAGCATTGTGTCAATGTTGTTTGAGGTCTTGTATTATTTGCAGGAAACGGTAGCTGTATTGCTAAAGTAACTCAAAGAATAGTATTACACTGCTGTACTTGTTTTTCAGAAAAGATGGATTTTTTGGTCTGTGTGAAAAACAAAAAACAAAAAAAAATAGACAGAAATTAATTTAACTAATCTATGCACACATGGTTAGTTGTTAGTATGTATGTACAGATTTGTGTAAGTTTTCACAGAAGGTGCCTGAAAATATGCCAAAATATTATGAACCTGCAACAATGTGTTTCTTTCTGACTCGCACTACTGTCGTATGATAGCTCTAAAGTATATAATCATGTAATATGTGATGTAACCTACATGCACAACAAAAACATACATATATATATTTGATGACAGGCGATGTCATCCTGTAGTTCAAATTTGCAATAAATGTCATACTTCATTCCAAATTTGACTTTCTTTTTCTCCACCATCAGGTCGTAGATATAGCCCACGTTAAACGACTTGAGGAGTCGGATATCCTGACCTCTGACCCGATCAAATAGCTGCCATTCACTAAAGAAAAACAACATAAGGGTTAAAGTTAAACAGGCCAGCACATAAATTATATTGTTACTCAAGATATTTTTTTTTGTAATTTAGAAAATGATCGTACAACAGTATTTTCAGCTCTTTAGGATTACACTACCTTAGTATAGAACAGATTCTAGCGCTAAAAATTGGTCCGTCCCATCCGGGAATCGAACCAGTGATCACCAGAGTAAGGCACCCAAATGCCAGAACTGTATGTCAGTGATCTAAACCACTCGGCCAATGGGCGGCGCCTCTCACAAAACTAGGAGGTAGCAGACCGGTAGTCTTGAAAGTGAACATACAGTCCCCCTCTGGTGACTATAATTACACTACATGGGACACGATCAATTTTCAGGACTAGAATCTGTCCTATACTAAGAGAGTGTTATCCTAAAATAATGAACATACTGTATTGTTACGGACAGACACCAGCAGATACTTGCACCTGGGAAACAGTGATAATATATCCCTAATTTGGCACTTATTACCCGAAATGGGGATGGTGAAAGGCCCATTTCTGGCGGCTACTTCCAATCACTAATGCGGTAAAAATATGAATAAAGAAATAATTGAATGTTTCACCTCCTTAATTTTTTGCATTGAGTGCATATTTTTGATTGAACCCTAAAATCCTGTTGAAAGCCACCTTATTATTTTCATTTATGATTTATATGGAAAACAACATGATTAAACCATCTGATATTTCGGATATGCTTTTTTTCTTCAATTAGTACTTCAATATTATATTGAACCATTTTAGGAACGGTGAAAATTCCGGTGATCGAATTATTGGGGGAATTACCGTATCAATTTTGGTAAAAATACTATTTCATATAAAAATAGTAGATGACCCCTTAGTGACGTCACATTAAGTAAATATTAGAAAGTTTTATTATATTGGCCTGATTCCCCGGCTCATGTTGAATAAAAAGGTACCTCATTTCAACCACCTGGACAACAAATAAAAAAGTTAGGAACATTTTAGCAACTACACCCCCTTACCGTAAATGCAAAATAAAGGCGTTAGGTGCAATTTTTAACTTCTCTCAACTGCCAGTTCATCCCAATTTCTCGCGTGTTAACATATATTTTCTTCTTCGGCACATTCCAAAGTACTAAAAAATCATAGGTTTGGAGAGTAGTGGTGGGGGTGCAAGGCGGGCCTACTCAGCCCACGGACTATTAGACTGTTATTCGGTACTGAAAAATAACAAAACCTGTAAACCATACCTCTGCATATCCTGACTTGTTCCCTCTTCTGCATTACTAGGACCTGGTCCTGAAAATATACAAAATCTCCTTTCAAGAAATTACTCTAAACAAACTGATCCAGTTGGTAATTATGTTAAACAGCAGACCATTGATATACTCCAATGTCTAGAGGTTTTTCACAACATGATCCATGATTTTCATTTGGAAGAGTTCACATTTAGGAAGATAGAGTTACTGCCCCTGATGCTACAAAGCATGGAGTTACATCCCTTGACTGTGACAATGGGATAGATGTTCTAGTCCAATTCGGAAAGGGTTCTTACGTTCACTAGAGGTGCATTGGTACAGGGAACTGTCAGTAAATACCAAAGGCCTTCACAATTTGTTTACGTATTGAATTATTCAATTAGTCCAGAATGAACTATATATGTATGCAAAAGCTATCAGTACATATGTATAAAATATAAACAGATATTCTCCTCTTTTTTCAAACAAATATTCTGGAATAGTTTCTCGATCTATTTAAATAACTGTGGGATAAAAATGAAACCAAGGCATATTTTCATACCTCTGACCTCAACGAGTGGGAGTGATTCGGGATGTGGGAAGGGGGTCAGAATCATATCCTATTCGGAAATAGCTCTAAGTGCAGTAGCATTTCAGAAATTTGGTGTTTGTCAGTTAAAGAAAAAATGTGAAACACGACCCACCCCCCACCCCCACCTCATGGATAAGAACAGCATACCTGAGAAGAGGAATTCAAATCCTGATCTTCCATAGATTTCCGCTCCTCCTGATAGAGTGGCAGATCTACAGATATGCTGTGAGAAGAAAACAAACATTATCATCACATGTATTAATAAATCTGAGCAAAGCAGGGTTAATTCTACACACAAGTACAGTAAATCTACTGCAGAAAGGGAGACAACCCAATATTACCGTGATAAAATTTCAAATAATCTCGTAATCAGCTCCGATTGCTCCAAAATTCTACTCAGTAATATTCGGACTTGAAAAAGTATATTTAAATTTTTCAAACAACTATTTCGATTCACAAAATATATCTTCCACACCACAGTCCAGATAGGCTCATATACCAGCTTACCTCACTACATCCATTACTCTTCTTGTTCCCCTGCTGATTCATACCACCAAATATATGTGACTGTCTATTGGCCAGTATGGGGCGCTTTAAACATACAATTACCAAGGATCAATTCTATTTGATTTTATAAACAACATTTTGAATATTGTTTACCTCGGCGATCAAAATTAAATGGATAGTCTTAGATCGGACCTAATGTTGTTAATTTCATGTGTCGGAAGTTTCATAACCAATTTGTTTCTGGTTAAAACCGTCTTTAATGATGTGTCAAACGTCTCTGGTGGGTAGTGAAGTTCAATCGCTATTGGTGGCAGGTTGATGGCCTCCTGCAGTTCAATGAGTGCTTAGCTGACTTCAATCCCAGACTGCAGATTTATCAGTTCATATTTTTGTCTGCAAAATCACGGGTCCAGCTATCAACCAATCAGCGTTAGTATGAGGAATTTGAGATCAACCAAGCTTTACATCAAAATGATTGGATAATACAGATCAAGTGCCTCTAGCAGTCAATACGTGAACAGCAGGCAGTTTGAATCAACAAGGTGAGGACCGAGACGTAGTGAAACAAGCTGGTATATGAGCGTACAATCTTGAAATTTAATTTTCAGTACACTGGTATTAGATCAGCCCTTCTCGAGCCTCTTTTAACATCTGGACTATCGTACCTTGCCCTCAAACAGTATGACTGGTATAACACATCTGGCTCGACATCTGGCTTTACGGGCCTGTTTGAAGACATCTCTAAGCTTGTTCAGATCATATAGACTCTCGACTCTGCAAAGTACAAATAACATTGATTGTTTCAGGTTTTTGTGCCAAATACATGTACATACAGATCAGTAACACCAGATTGTGATAGATCAGTGGAGGTGGGTAGGTTGTGGTCAGATGCAGGTGACGTAAGAAGGTAGTCATTTAGATAATCGGAATATTACACCTTCACATTGAGTGGTTGTTGGAATGATGAAAATGCAACACACCATACTGTCCAATTGCTCATCTGCTGCACCGCCCCCCCCCCCCCAACCAAAATGATTCTTGCGAAGGAGGATTTGCCCATTATCATTACACCAAACCAATTTCTACTTTCCCACTTCCAACTTGCCTTGGTGTATCTGACCACTTCAGTGTTCAGAATTCGGGGTGTAAATTTACCTATGAAATAATAGAGAAGAACCAATCAGAACCACCCAAGTAGCTACGTCATTCCTCGTGGTTGTGTGTTTGCCCAACATATTGGCCAATTAATAACGCTCTCCTAGGACACATTTCAAAATTCAAATGGCTTCAAAATCAGTGATATCTCGTGGCTATTTATAAGTTCTTTGAACATTGAAGGGGGTCTGATATATCAAGGCAAGTTTGAAGTGGAAATGTTGAAATTGGCTTGTTGTAAATAAGATGGATTTACCCAATTCCCTGTTTGTGTCATAGACATTTACACTTCATCCCGACCTGATGTGATCTTACAAGCAAATTGTGTCATGACAATGGTTTTTGTTTTGTGTTATATAGTCTAAATATGAACCTCAAGTTTGCAATAAAGTTATTATTACTACATGTATTATTATTAACTGAATAAGATGATCTTCATTGTGAAATGTTTCACAGGTTTTACTACCTGTTTATTGCCCTGTCTCTCTCCTTGTCATCGAGCTATAAATTCACCCCATGACACTGTGCATTTACTACGGGATTATACCATGAATACTGGATTACTTACACATCGTTAGTGGTTCTGCCCTCATGCTGGTATTCCAGTAGAACAATCTGACTGGGGTAAGTTCCACACAGCTCCCCACTCACATTATTTATCACCTGAATAGGAGGAAGAAAAAATTCTTTTTAACATATTTTTCTTCTGAAATAGCACAAGGAGGAAACAATTCTGGCCATGTGAAAGATATGATGTAAGATTGACCATTGATAGAAATAAGTTTTCAGCCAAAGTGTGTAACAAAGGTCTTCAGCCATATTAAGATTTTTGGTGCAGTCATTCTACATGTACAATATCCATAAAAAGTAAATATTTCAGAGAAACACATCGACATGACTGATGTCAGGGTATACCGGTTGAAGTTAGAAATACAAGGCAAGTGTTCAGAAATGAAACACAGTATTGCTGGTAAACTGGGGGCTGTAATGTAATGTTGTTGAAAACTAATAAGAATGTGAGATGTGAAAAAAAATACATGATTATAACTGACATTGTTAAGTTAAATTACATGTAAACACATACAGAAAATTTGTAATCCTTTCCGAAGAGCTCCAAACACTTCTGGAGGATAGCATCTGTCTGAAAAAATATAAAACAGTGGAGGGTGTCATTGCTGAAAGGACGTAATACCAGGAAATATCTTACATGCCTGAGAGATGAAGAATTGTTAACATACTAGTTACGGGAATCATTCTAATAATTCAATCACAGAAAATGAAATTTCCCACCACGAAATCTGGGGTTATCAAATTTATTAGAACAGGAAGTTGACAAAATGGTCCAAAATCATCCAAATAATCCATTATTTCTCAGGTATTTAAATTATTTTAGGGGGTGATCAAAGTTATTAGCACAACTGATTGAATTTTGTGCACACATTTGAGGGTAATTGAAAAAAGTGATTGAATTCTTAGAGGAATTCCCATAGATGCTAGGATAGTATGTATCTTATACAATCAGCTCAGAATCTCACAGGATATATTATAATTTCCTTTGAATTTTAAGAAACTACGTCTCATTTATGCCTGGGAGAAAAACGAAGAATCTGTTTGATCAATATAGGAATATTCTTACATATGGTAATTTAAAACTGCATAGGCCCGAGCGCTACAGCCCGTTGCCCTGGATATTACATTTGACTGGTCTCTGTGGCTGTGGCCTCATGTTGGCGAATCAAATTTCTCTGGCTATATTATAGATAATGGCTACAAAAATCAGTGGACATTGATGCTGTGGGTTTATTTGTCTGGCGTCAAGTTCAAGGAAGTAAATAAAGTTAATCACCGATCACATTATTAGGCATTATATTTACTTTTGTAATATTCCACATTTATATTTTATGAGCTAAAGATCACATGATATTAATCAATAAATACACCTGCAATCATGCATGGAACCTAACATTTTTATTTCCTGTACAGTTTTAATACCCCCGGTATTTTCGCAAATTGTACAACTGCTGCATATTTGTACAATAAAATACACATTTAAACGAGTGTGGCATTATTGTTATTTGCCAACCAGCCGACGATTAAAACCACGCGCCGCCCACCGAAATGAAAAGACACCCCACTGTTCAGAATACCTTCCGGTCTGTTTCTTTAGCGCGGTAAGGTGCCTTGGCAAAATGATCCAACAGTTGATGAATGTCTTCCGGTTTGGTTTCACCGGGTGGGTCTGTCATTCCTGCGTTTCAAGCGATCGGCCGTTTCTGTCTGACAACTCTGTAGCAGCCGGATTTGACAGTTAAAATACCCACAAACGTCACCCTGTTTCTCTTTCTGTTCCACATCACATGTCTGTCTACGCCAATAGCCCATATAAAATTGACTTCTATTGGACGAAAATCATCAGTGCGTAGATGTAGCCAATGAAATTGCGGGACACATAAAACGCATCGGAGCAACATAAAAATGGCCGACTGTTGAAGCCATGTGACTTTTGAGAAGCAGACGAATTTTTCACTTGGCTGAGTTTTTCTCTCGGTAACAGCTGATGGACTTTCCCTGAATGGGATAATTGATCACAACAATGCTACGAAGCATAAACAGAGTTGTTTGTGGCATTTCTGGAGGAGTAGACAGTGCTGTAGCTGCACTCTTGCTGAAACAGAAAGGTGCATCATTAAAGTTCAATTTCATCTAGCCCCAACTGGGACCTAATCTAATGATATCATTAGGTCCCAGTTGGCGCTAAATTTCATCATGCATGGGCTGTCGTTTTGTATTAATCACTGTAGTGCAATAAACTAAATCAATCAACCACGTGGGGGGGGTGCCTGAACCGACCACAATCCTTATTTGAGAAATTTCATGTGTATACGGTTTGATGCGACAGTAGTCCGAGCTTCCTTTATCATTGATGAAACTACTACCGTTACAAACTAACAAGATTCAAAGATTCAAAGATCATTCCAGACACACGGTACAAAATTTGACCTAGACTGATATAAGTCTATGTCTGACATACAGACACCCAATATATGTGATAATTCTGATTGGGTCTAGATGCCAACAAAGAAAAATAACATTCGGTTCAGCAATGACAGGGGGCCATTCGCCCCATATCAACCCCCTCCCCTAACGAAGCTCTTGCTTCATAAATCGCTCAAAATTATTGCAACCCAACCTCATCTGTTCTTAGAATGAACTGAAATCCATTTAAAAATGATGTATTAAACATTTAACAGTTTAGGCATTTTCACAACACAATTTGGCTATCCACATGCTACATAATTGTGTTGGGTCTACATATAAAGAATAACTGACAAGACCAGTGAAATTCCTTGTACAAAATTAATTGCAAGAAACTTGTCTGTTGTATTGTTGAAGGTTATGATGTCCAAGGTGTATTTATGAGGAACTGGGACCTGAGCGATGAAGCTGGGCGATGTACCGGGTCAGAAGATGTGGAGGATGCCAGATTTGTCTGCAGAAAGTTGGGAATCCCCTTCCATGAAGTCAACTTTGTCAAGCAGTATTGGAATGAGGTGTTCAGGTGATCAGACTTGTATGAATCATGATAATCCCTCTAATAATTCAATCGCAGGAAGTGACTGTCATAAAATTCCGGGGTGATCAAATTTATTGGAACAGAAAGCCTCCTTATCTTTTATCAGATTGGAGAATAGAGAAGAGGAAGAGTTTCATATCTTATTATGCATAACACTACATGTTGGCCTTGATGTGTCCAGAACTACAGATTGAATAGAAACTGACAAGGGGACATACATCAGATGTTGAGATTTTCAAGCCTCCCGTGAGTTAGCCCCCCAATATTTAACTCCATCACCCGCACCTGTGATATTGTTAAATCCTAGGAAACCATGGCAATATTTCTCTGAAATGAAAGGGATAAAAGAAAATATCGTTCTATCTGGATGATCATTCATGAGCCTTTATATCACTTTATATCACTTAGTATTCGTGAAAATACAGATGCTATACCTAACCTATTGTATATTGTTTCTGAATAGTGCATACATTGTTCTGAGGCATGCATGTTTGAGTCATGCGTGTCTCTGCTTGATCAAAACTAATGTTATCATCATTGTCTGTCATGTGATATTAAGTTTTTCGAAGAATTTATTGAATATTGAAATAGTGTGTGGAATGGTTGTTCCAGGTCCAACTGTCGATATCATTTAATGAATCAGAAACAAGACTTTTAGGGGTCTAAGATTATTCAAGATCCAAACTTCACACAGGCCTGTGATCGATCCCAAGTTGAGTCATACCTAAGAAATGGAACTTTTGCTTCCTCACTTGGTGCTCAGCACTAAAAGGATAGATCAAGGACTGGTTGGTTCGGTATCATGTCTGTCTATGGCATGGTAGTTCTGTGAGGCATCACTATAAAAAGGTGGCATTGGGACCACTAGTTAGGCACACCATCTAAATCCTATTCATGCACTCACTCACTCTCTTACTCACTCACCTCAAATTTCTCCTTTGTTATAAAATAATCAATACTTTCTTCTACTTTTCAGCTACTTGATCCGGGAGTATCAGACTGGCAGAACTCCCAACCCTGATGTTCTCTGTAATAAATACATCAAATTTGATGCATTCCTCAACTACGCCATTAATAAACTAAATGCAGATGCTGTAGCAACAGGTCATTATGCCAGATCCAGTTTAATGAATGGTTTGGATAATAGTGATATCACCCAAGGTAAGATAATTGCTCTAACATGTGGCTAGGGGGCATATGAACGTCCTGTAAAAGATCTCCATGTTATTCATATGAACAGGCACCTTCAAAGATTGATGATGGCTGGCTACTGAATGTCAGATCCTGATGCCTTTATTTTAATAAAATAAAACTGTAACACAGATGTTTGTTCTATGCCAAATAGAGTGGCCTAGCTGCTACATGTACCATGGGGTTTGCGGAAATACTGAATATGTGAGAACTTTGATTTCAAGATTCAGCCAGTTGCTTGTACGGTAATTCCCCTAATAATTCGTTTACAGGAAATGTAGCAAAAATGGCTTATATCTGGCTATATTCTTCAAGGCACTAGATACAAAGTGCCACATTTTGTCATTATATGGCTTTTCTTGAATTTGAATGAAGAATGGGAATGTTACTTTTTGTCTGTGTTTGAATAACCGAGTTGAAAAGTGAACTTCCTGTGATTGAATTATTAGGGGAATTACTGTAATATTGGCATATTGAATGAGGACAACACACAGATTGAACAGCAGTGTGTGGTGTTGGCGTAAATGTTTTAATTAAATGTTTTAAATTAAATTAAATCAAACAATAAATAACTCAATCCCGGATCAGATATTTATCAATTCATTGTCCCATATTGGCAAGATTATGTCTGTGTTACAAATTCAACAAAGCCATTCAAACTGTGGTAGTGGCTAATTATACTGCAGACAAACAAAGGCATCCAGCTTATTATCCATTATAAGCGGGATATATAATTATATTATTAGAGGGGGATACATAATTTTATTATTATCCATTGTTTTGTAGGATATATTATAAAGTGATACTATTCCCTCAGACAACTCTTGCTAACGAGAGCAGAGAACAATAGATCAGCTGTTCCATCTGCTGTCAATGATCCACACCACTGAAAGTAGCAGGAACGCAACTTGGCTGGGTGGTGCTTAGTTGGTTGGTCGCGATATGACTGGAATAATGTTGAAAGCGACTTTAAATCCTATTCACTCACTCACTCCACACAACTGGAGTCTAGATTCCTATGCTACCACAAGGTCTGGCACCCATGTTTCCTAATAAACTGATTTCTGTATGTCAAAAATTTCTGTAAGTTCATCATATTTTGTAAACTAGTCATCCTCCGATAATATCTGAAAATCAAGCACTGTGAGTACATGTATATCCTTTTTTTATTATTGGGCATTTATCCATATTTCCATAATGTTAACCTTATGGGAATCATACCCCAGTTACGAGTGGGAACAGCCAGCTGTGACACAGGGCTGTCCGAGGCAATACTGTCTAGAATTCGGTGAGATTTTTGGAGTCATCAAATTTTGGCTTGCTTAACACTCTCACCCCCAAAATTCAACAACACTGACCCCCTTTTGTTGACAAATAGGATATATTCTAAACCCCTAGGTCCCTTCTTGAGACCAGTAGGGATAAAAGTATTACATAACTATTTCATGATTTATCAATGTACCCTCCATGTACTACTACTTGTATTCACGGTGGACAATAAAGCATTTGTAATAGAACATATATTGTATTTTTGCAGGTATAAAGTTGCTCAAGGCTAAAGACCGTATCAAGGATCAAACTTTATTCTTGAGTCAGATTTCCCAGAGTGCACTGCAGAAAGCTTTATTTCCTCTCGGTGACCTTACCAAAGACATTGTGAAAAAAATTGCTATTGAAGCTGGACTGGAGAAAATAGCTAGAAAGAAAGAGGTATGACTGCTCATGTTCTGTCACATGTTTTTGTCTATTAAGAAATTGATAAGTAGAAATTATGAAGTGAAGAGTTTGAAAGGGAATTGAATAACCATTTGAATGCATGAGAACTGAATTCATCGTGAGACAATCTTGAAAAACTGCTTGAACAGCAAAATGATCGTTTGTGAATATAAGATTTTCGACCCGGGCTTCACAATGCATTTTACCTTTGAATGTGAAATAGAGGCATTATTTTTGTTTAATAATAAGAGAAGTCCCTGACTCGTAAATAGTAAGACTTTGAGTACTGATGAAATGAATTCAAATTTGAAAGCAGCTAGAGGCCAAAGAATCGGGTGAAGTGGACAAACAATCCACAGCACGAAACTCCCTGCTTGGGAAAGTGCATACAGGGTTCGTACGGGGCCTGGAAAGCCTTGAAAAGCATGGAATTTAGCCAGTCCCATTTCGAGGCCTGGAAAGCCTTGAAAATCAACAAAGTGGCCTTGAAATTTTACTTGATGGCAGGGGTTGAAATAACCGGTCGCCAGCTCGCCAAATGCGACCGTACATCCGTTTTGGCGACTACAGAATTGCCCACTACTCGCCATTTGGCCCCTGAAACTTTTTTAACAAATCTGCATAATTTTGGTCAATGTCCAAATGTGATCCATTTTCACTACCAAAATAGTGCCTAAAAGAAGGTCTACTTACAGATTAGGGAGACATAAACTAACAAGTTCCAGTCATTTAATCCCAAGCGTGTCAGTTGTCACGTTTCATTCCGAAAGTAAAAACAGCATGTTGTTGTTGTTGTAAATCTACTCGCCTTGGCGGAATTTGTGCCGTTTGCACAGTTACTGTAGCCATAATATGCTCTTGTAAATTACATTAGATCCTTTGCTTTATACTGGTGTCAGTTTTATTCAGTTCTGGTCAACAACTTTTCAAATGCCAGCCTCCAAAAACATGATTTACATCGTTTGCAGTGATCCATAAATTACAGAGAGCACATGCTTATACAAATGCACAAAATTGCGGATTTGAGAAAGATACGGAAGCGGACTTTGAGAAAAATCAGGAAGCGGATTATTTAAATAGTTTCTGTAGTCAGCATTTTTACTTTAATTTATTATTTATAAAGTCTAAAATGTCAACTATCCTCAGTTACAAAAGGGATCATAACTTAGGAAAAACCTACATAATAATCAGAGCTACAAAAGTGATGTATTCTTATTTTACGGATAATAAAAATAAAAATAAAAAATTCTTGGCTCCTGGGATCTAATTTAGCCAAGACCCCATAAAAGTAGGAATAACTTGGTCCTAGAGTCTCATCATGATGGTGACTCAGGATTGTCTGAAGATGCAGAACAAATGAACTTGTTCAGTCTGCATTCATGACCAATATCATGCAAGTTCAGTCTCCATTTACACAGCAATTCTGTGTTAGTTCACAGCAATTCTGTGTTAGTTCAGATGACATTGATCAGTTATGGGGTTCCGTTATTGTATTAAACACGTTGAATGATTCCAGGGTAATATTATAAAATAAAGGAACTGGCCCCTAAAAAAATATTTTGGCTCCCAAAAATTTTCACCTTGGGGGCCAATGGCTCCTAGGCATTGAGCAAACATTTCAACCCCTGGATGGCCTTGAAAAGAAAAAAAAAGTGTTCATGTTTATTTTATAAGTGCAAGTTCGTGGCCGTATTACGGTATAATGCTGTGTGGCATAGCACAGTCCTGCCAGTCTTCAGTACTGTTGTCGGTATTCCATGATATAGCTATCCCATAATATAGATACCTCCCCTGAATAGGTGTGTATATCTTGTGGTGCCAAACACTGCATAAATTAATTTAAATATGTCAAGCATATTATTTCAAATGTACCAGCGATTGGAGTTCTCCAGTTTTATCTCAATTTCCAGCATCTAACAGGATATTGAACCATAAAATATGACCTACCACAATCTCAGACCCTGATACATATTTGTAAGATTAATCGCTTTAGGCTTCTGTTTAATTAAATGGAATTAAATCCATTTGTCGCACACTTAAAGAGGTAGTAGCGTCATTTAGAAAATATTCAGCAAATAACATATTTCGATAAACGTTATTTAGTAATTGAGATCAGCTATGGGGAACGTTTTTCTGTGACCTCAATTTTTAATATCACGGGCACTGAAATCACATTTCCGGCATTCTCTGAAAAAAATAACAGCACCTGCACTTGGCTCCAGTGCCTGAGATGACGTCACAAAACGCGCATCGCCATTCTGAGCCTGACGCTTTGCAACGTCATAGAACTTTTATCGTACTGTGATGGTTTCTAACGTGACGTCATGGATACCATTTCACATTATCCGACGTCATCTCAGTCATTTCCCATTACCATATTGTTCACTAGACTGAATTGAAGAATCTAACAATATTGGTCCCCATACAAAATTCAAGACTTCGACACTTGAAAAGTCTTTGGAAAATGTTGCAGGTCATCATGATGTTCAGTTTACCCGAAAATTTAAAATCATGCTACTACCTGCTTGCTATGATGGATGAAATCAATTATAATTTTTGTCCTCCGCCACGAAGTGGTGGGAGGACTTGGAAATGCTAGCCGTCCGTCCTTCCGTCCGTCCGTCCGTCCGTCCGTCCGTCCCACATCTTGTGAACGCGATATCTTGAGAACAATTCGACCAATCGACTTCAAACTTGAGAAGGTGCTTCACATCAGTTAGACGGCCATTGGTATTGATTTTCACTGAAGTACGTAATCCAAGATGGCCGCCATCGACCATATTGGATTCTGTCCGTCCCACATCTTGTGAACGCGATATCTCAAGAACAATTCGACCAATCGACTTCAAACTTGAGAAGGTGCTTCACATCTGTTAGATGGCCATTGGTATTGATTTTCACTGAAGTGCGTAATCCAAGATGGCCGCCATCGACCATATTGGATTCTGTTCGTCCCACATCTTGTGAACGCGATATCTCAAGAACAATTCCACCAATCAACTTCAAGCTTGGGAAGGTTTTTCACATCAGTCAGACGGCCATTGGTATTGATTTTCACTGAGGTACGTAATCCAAGATGGCTGCCATTGACCATATTGGATTCCATCCGTCCCAGATCTTGTGAACGCGATATCTCGAGAACAATTCAACCAATCGACTTCAAACTTGGGAAGGTTCTTCACATCAGTTAGACGGCCATTGGTATTGATTTTCACTGAGGTACGTAATCCAAGATGGCTGCCATTGACCATATTGGATTCTGTCCATCCCACATCTTGTGAACGCGGTATCTCGACAACAGTTTGACCAATCCACTTCAGACTCGAGAATGTGCTTCGCATCAGTTAAACGGCCATTGGTTTTGATTTTCACTGAGATACTTAATCCAAGATGGCTGCCATGGACCATATTGGATTCACTCCGTTCCACATCTTGTTAACACGATATCTCAAAAACAAATCAACCGATCGACTTCAAACTTGGGAAGGTTTTTCACATCAGTTAGACGGCCATTGGTATTGGTTTTCACTGAAGTACATAATCCAAGATGGCTGCCATTGACCATATTGGATTCTGTCCATCCCACATCCTGTGAACGCGATATCTCGAGAACAGTTCGACCAATCGACTTCAAACTCGAGAATGTGCTTCACATCAATTAGACGGCCATTGGTATTGATTTCCACTGAGGTACATAATCCAAGATGGCTGCCATTGACGATATTGGATTCCATCCGTCTCGGATCTTGTGAACGTGATATCTTGACAACAATTTGACCAATCAACTTCAAACTCGAGACAGTGCTTCACATCAGTTAGACAGCGATTGGTATTGATTTTCATTGAGGTAGTATGTAATCCAAGATGGCTGCCATTGACCATCTTGGATTTCAGTCACCCATATTGTACCCATCTGTGTTGTGAACGCAATATCTTGATCTATTCCACTCATCGATTTATAAACCTCACCATCCACAAATCCATATACAACTACAGACTTACATTCCAGTGTTACACTACCCATTACTGCTTCCCAAACCTCCTCAAATTGTCTCAACAATTCCAGATGAACGTCTCTTTCCACATACACATATCAACTTTCCAAGTTATATTTAAGGAGATATTGGAAGCGTATATGCTGTATGCTCTCAAACAGGCTACTTGGCGGAGGACCTGCTAGCTACTCAGCTTGTGTTTATTAAAAGATTCCAGCTTCCGGTGACTAGGTCATATATAGCCTGTGACTTGGTTACATGAGAAGTTGTCTGTCCTATCATTTCACATCATGCCATATCATACGTTGCATATATTGGTCAAATATGATGTAGCTAAAGAGTTGTTTTTGTGCCAGAAAGTCACTGAATGGCATTGAGATAGCAAGGAGGTCAGATTCAGTTAGAGAATCAGTTTCTGGATCTGTTTATTAATCAGATTGTATATCAAAATTGACATTTTCTTTTACAGAGTATGGGTATCTGCTTTATTGGGTCACGTAACTTCCATAAGTTCATCGAAGAGGTGAGTATATTGGACCTGATCAAGATATGACATCGGCATTATCTTTCATCACATTTTGTTCGGTGATACATCTATTGCAGTTGTTAGAACAAAAGTAGCCCGCAGAACAATGAATAATATGCTACATGCCTTCGCAGGCAGCCACTGCAGCCATTTGACAAGTTAGCTGGGAATGTGTGTCATGCGAATAAAACTGTCCAGTTCGTATAGCCCATGTGCATCCACTTGAGAACACTTGCTGGGAACACTGCCAACAAGTGAACTTTGACCCCTGATCGATGGCTGGGTTTACGGAAGTTCTTGTCTTCTCGAAGCAGCTTGTCGATCATTTTAATGTCATCAGATTGTATACATCCTGCTGCCAGATGTACTCTCTGATTGCACTGTGGTTAAAACCATTTCGCACAGCTTTCGTGAACATTGCTCTTAACCAACTAGCATTGTCTGTTTCGAAATGGAGCAGAGTGAGCTTAGGATGTCACAGCTGTACTCTGCGTTGTCAAATAGGGGAGCGTCTAATTTATTCATGCTTCTGTGAAATATACTGAATGGATTCTTCATCTCTCTGGAATGTAGATACATGCTTTCTCTATTGATCAAAATCGCTGAAGACATTCCACATTCACTCTATGTAGTTGACCCAGTGCAGTCAGAGGGTGTTGACTGTTTAGGAGGTTACAAACTCTGACATTGGGAGAATGGCTTGTCGATAGAGCTGCAGTGGGTACTACACCAGTGAAGGCATGTAGCATATTATCCACTATTCTGCAATGTATTAAAAGCACAACGTTACCACACATTAAATAGTCAGCCACCAAGTTATAAATTTGAATTTGAATGATCTCTATCTTGTCAGTACATATTTTTCTTTGATTGCTATTACATGAGTAGTGTGACTAACGTCACAGGACCTACGAAGTAGGGTGAGGAAGATGACTTGGGGGTTCAAGTGTAATGTTATAGATCACCTAAGTAGGTCAAATTTTCATCAAAAGTAGGTCAGCTCAGAACTTGCTGGTAACAGTGTGACTGTGTCCTAATGCACGTTCGTGCCAAAAATCAAGATTCTAATGTCAACGGTTCTCCTTATTTTGCCGACGAAAGGATTCGGATGGACTGACTGACTGACTGACTCACTTACTCACTCACTCACTCAATCATTACCGGACAATTTGCAAATGAGAGCCTACTTCGTAGGAACATGTTAAAACAAATATATATGTATTTGTTTTAACTTCAAAATTATTTTTTTGCTTTGAAATGTTATAATATTACATACCTATACATCTAATTAATAAGACTTGAGACCCCTAAATATGATCTGTTTCAGTATATTGAGCCCACGCCTGGCGATTTTATTGATATTGAAGATGGAAGGATACTTGGACATCACAAAGGTAAGGCCAAAAAAATGGTAGACCATGTTGTTTTTTATATAAATAATGTTTTGTAAGAATGAGAGAATCTAAGAAACAATGTGGATTTCAGTGGGATTTTAGAGTTCAGTCAAATGTGTGTACAGTCTTACAAAAGAATTAACACAGTGAACATTCAATTTGTTTGCTTATATTTTTACCACATGTATAACTGACCAAAATTAGCCGCAGAAAATGGGCACTTCACAAGTTTTTGATAATAGAGATAAATGCAAAACTTGCATGTTAAAAGATAGGAGAAAATCTTAAATCCAGGTTATAGGTAGGCTGAATATCAATAGTACTTCTGAGTTTTCTCATCAGATAGCTGTTGATGCCAGTTTTGAGAGAAATACTAAACCCATTCTCCATTTTCAATACTGAAGTTTCAAGATTGTGAAACATTGGAAACACTTTCCCATTATTCATAATTATGAGACCACAGTCTAACCTCTCTGTAAGGCTGTTGGGGGACCAAATTTGAACCGCCTAAAAGATTTTCTACCTTATAAAGGGGTTGAAATTATATACATAAATTTATGAATTTGGGGGACATAATAGCACCCGCCTTCTATAAGAATCAGCGCTATAGCGAGGCATCTTACAGTGAAGCTACACTGTATTTTGCTAAATTAAGTTTTTAAATGAAACTGCACACTGGTCCGAATCCAGTATATTTTTGCCACAGAATTGAATCAGTCATGCAAGATCATACATTTTGATATCTCAGACTG